>RCUC01137176.1:0-253060 GCA_003697995.1 Taxidea taxus jeffersonii
CCCCCCCCCCCCCCCACCAGACCCTGCCAAAGATCTGATTATTTTTCCTCCCTTTAGACTTCTCTTAAGAATAGGTAGGTGTTTTCCAAAGGTCTGTCTTTGCCCTATTTTCTCCTTTTACCAATATTCTAATTTTTAGCTCTACCTCTCTTTCCTAAGTTCTATTTATGTTTAGCCTGAATCTCTCCCAAACACTTACCAATCTGTAACTATATCCTATACATAATCACATGGATATCCTCTTTGCATTTCAAATCCAATCCATCCTAAACTCTATCTCCCCCTCCCCAAATCAGTTTCTACTACTCTCTACTTCTGGTAGCTATACTATCTGAACACCCATGCTTAAATTAAAAACCTAGCTTTGACTTCCTTTTCAACATCCTCACTTTTTCCTTTCCTCTTATGATCCCTCCACAATACCAGCAATAGGTCAATCTGTTGCCAAATCCTACAGATTAGTAATTTGGTTCAAGTGACAGGGCAGAATGCATATTCTTTGAGAAACACAGTGAAAGTTAAATTTACAATCACTAAAGACATGCAGACACACACACAGAAGCCAAACAGTGGTAGGTATTGAGTGTTTGCGAAAATCTTCATTGAAGAAATCCTTAAAACAGTATCAATTTTTGCCCTGCAAACTGGAAAAAAGACTTATTTGATTTTATGAGTTGAATATCTCAATCCAAAATATTTTAAACTACATCCAGACAGGGTATAACCTTCATCATGTCTCTCATGGTGGTCTCATGGTGGTTCCATCCAGAAGAACAATTTCTTCTTAACTAGGATTTGCCAAAGTTCCTTAAATCAATCTTTCCAATATCTACCTCCTCTTTTCTCCTCCAATCCATCCCTCTAATACCAGCTGCTCAAAATTTTCCAGTGGCTCATTTGCCACTGGAAACTCACTCTGATATTCAAGGCCCTCTTACATCTGGCTTTTTCTAGGTTTCCCATTTTACCTTTATATACATGCCATCCAACTGGCAAAAGGGATCTAATTCACTTTTTCCAGACTCCTGTGTTTTTCCCTCTGGGTAGTCTTCCTTGATATTCTTACCTGGGATTTAAAACCTTCTTCAATTCTTACTGAAGCTTGTCCCTCTTTCCTGCTTAGAGTTCCCCTTCTATTATCATACTGTAACTCTGACACTAACACATAGACTTGCACGTAGTAGTTCCAGTAAATATTTACTAAACAAACAGAGGAACAGAAAATATATTACTTTACCTTTAAACAAAACATTTTTCCAGTAAAATTACTGAAGGCAGTTCAGGTTCTAAAAAGAAATAAAACAGAGCTGAAGAAAGAGCGCAAACACTCTCACAGGTGGGCCAGAAAGGTTTAGAATTTCAATATACACTAATAATTTTAAAAGTATATAAGCAGTCTATAAGATCCATGGTTGTTATGGTTAGAATGTACACATATTCAACTAGGAAAAGAAAAATTGCTATAAAAAGACCACAAACATCTACATATACATGCTGACAGAGCAGATTTTAAAAGGAATCAAGGTATTTTCACAGATGATTATCCTCAAAACAAGTTTAGATATATTAATTAGAGATGTTCAAAGTTAATATATATGTTAATTATAGTTATATTCAAAATTAATATACCTACTAATATTAGAGAAAAGACCAAGTTGTATTAGTTCATGCTCATGTGCATGAAAATTATCAGAAAGTAAGTACTTTCACAGTTAGCATTTTCTGCAGATGTAGAAAAATATTTTCTTCTCCTAGATCGACTGTGAAATGCTAAGCCAGTGATCTAAAAATGAAGAGAGATTTTGCTTTTCTAATTTATGAATAAACTAGCAGAGTCAGCTCATGACTTAATTAACCATTTAACTAAAAATTTTAAATTTTTTATAGCTATCAGGTTAAGATAATCAATTTATGAAAAAGGCTGTCATACTTTAAAAGTCATTAAGAATTCACAATACACTTCCTTGCTTTGTTAAGATAATTACAGTCTAGGAAGAAAATTATGTAAATTATAAAGATTTACTGTTATGCTTACATAATTTATTTGTTTGAGGTAATAATTTTGTTAATACCAAGAGTATAAAGTGATAATAATCCTAAAATAACTATAATCCTCCAAATGACAGATGACTTATCTCTTAATACTTTCATAAGTTTCAGCTTTGATTGGGCTTCAATAAAACTGCAAAATCAACTGGGGGAAGTATAAAAATCAAACTTCTATCACATATGATTGTGCAGAAAATATCTCCAAGTATCTAACAATATAAAGAGCAAACCTTATTCTCTCCTAATGACTTAAAGCACGTCCATCCTATATTCAATAAAGACTTCTGATATAATAAAGACATGCATGTTGAAGCTGGATATTTCTCTTGTTGTGAATGGAGACCAAAAAAATTCCCCAAATTCAATTTCAAGGAACAGTTAAGAAGCAAAAAAGTCCAAGTCCACTATTGGCTTACTGTCCTTTCTGTGAACAAACATATTTTCTTCACAGTGCCTGCCAAGAGCCAGACTGGCACTGCCCCCTCCAACACTTTTAATCCTCATTACAGCGGTCAATGATCAGTATTCACCCCCTTTCACAGATGCATCTAGGTAACTTTCCAACATTGCAATCACAATAAAAGCCATCACAATTAAAAGCCAAGTCAGATTTAATCTGGATTCCAGCTCACTCCATAGACCACGTTTCCAAGAGATCAAGCTACAGGTCAAACAAAAGTGACACATTTAAATCTGTCATCCATAAGCAAACCTTTAGTGTTTGCCTATTCATATTAATCTCCAGGAAGCAACAGTCACCTAGAGGCAAGAATAAGAGTGTTTATAAGCACTGTGAAGTAAAACTTCTAGAATACTTTTTCCTAGACACATCATAAACTCAAATGTGTGAAATATTTTATTACAATAGAAATAATCCGTAAAAAATTCTATGATGGTGATGATTAAAACTCATAAAGAGACAAAACTGGGACACCTTTCCCATCAACAAGATATGTTAGAGGAGCCTTATTAGAGAGATTTATCTTATTTTCTCCAAAAAAGTGATACCTCTCCGTGAATAATAAAGAACACAAAACCCACCACTTGAACAGATACAACAAAACTTGCAAACCTGAAAACTATCATTCTTTTAAGCGTTCATGTTACCAAATGAAAGATGGACCATCTGCTTCATCAAACAGAACAAAAGCCACTGGAGATTGTCTGCAGCTATTGATTTCAAACCTCCCTGTCATCTCTTTTATATTAGAATGGACCTAATATCAAGAACTAGTAACTAACAATGCTGAAAACACCGCAGGTATTCAAAACAATAGGAAGGGCACGGTCCCGAGTGTCATTCTGTGTCCATCCAGGTGGTGCTGTAATATGGACAGATACCAGTGCACATGCTACCCTGCACGTGGACATGCCTCCCATTCTGCAGGTCTCGGTGCCTCTAACCTGGCAATTCTCCATCAATGGAATTAGTGTGGCAGAACTGAAAGTGTTTAGGACAGTGTTCATCAGATAAATGGTAGCTTTTTATTATTTAAGCCTTGTTCAGAAGCCAGTTCCTTCTCATCTGGCTGGTGCTCTCAAGAAACTTGTGTTCTGTAAGAGCCTAACGGTAATGTTCAGGCCTCAAAACATCACCTGGAGTGGAACACTTTGTGCCATGGAGAGACCTTTGGTAATAAATGGTCTTAGAGTAAAGGTGAAGGAACACTGAAATAGTTACAGAATTCAACTGCTTTTTAAGAATAATAATATAACCAAGGCAGAGCAGAACAACTGCAAACTAAACTAACCAATCTGTGAAAGTCTAAATAAAATCAAAACAATATTCTTATCCACATCTTCACAGATTAATTTAAATAAAGAAATGCCCTAAAATTAACACCACCAACCCCACCACCACCCACCCACCCTCTCACAAGAATAAAACACCTAAATGTGGACTTCAGCCTACCTTTTTGGTACATATTAACTGAATCCGGGGACCAGGAAGCATCTCTTTAAACCCAGCTGAAACAATCTGCCTAATCCTAAATCTCAGAGGACATTCACATGCACTCATAGGGCCACTGACTGACTGTTAGAGAAGTACTTGGCCAAGGTCTTAAGGAACTCTTGATGACTCAATGCACACTATAAATGAGTCAACAGGCACCCAGAAGTTTTTTGGAACTCATTTTAAGTTCTTCAGGCCCTTAACACTTATTGATTATAGGACTAACTACCAACCTAAAAGCACAGAGAGACTTTTATTTTTGAAGAACGGCTTCTCTCCCTCAATTCAGACTGGGAAAAATAATTATCTGCAGGTAGACCAGGAGATGCTTATTAATGGCAAGTTTAATGGCATACAAGATCAACGAAACACGAATTCTAGTAATACTAATGTACCAAATGTTTACTAAGCAACTTCCATGTGCCAGAGACTGTTTCTAGGTTTTGGGGATGCAGCCATGAACAAAACAGACTCTGTAGTGTAAAATTAAGTCCTTTAGCTCTCCAGATAAACTACATGCATATACTCAGACATACTTACTATTTATACTTACACATGTATGTACAGAATATCCAGTAAATGCAATATATATTTTATACTAAAATGCACAGAAATTCTGAGAGCTATCTTATGAGAAATTTGGCACCATTAGATCCACTTATTTTCCTGGAGAAATGCACTTCTCTATAACAGAGATCAAAGAGAACACCAATGTCAGTATAAAAATATTTAATTTATCCACCGTTTCAGGGAAAATACTAATGCATGGAGTGAAGTCATGCCTGAATTTATTTATGCTGTCCTTAACTAGTAAACATTGTAATTAGTAGACTGATTCTACTGTTGAGAAGAAATACACTGCTAAAATTTATTATGTACAAAGCTTTTGAGTTTGTGTCATTCTTGTAAACAGTTTTATAGTGAAACTGAAATCAAGAGTAGCTAAGAGTTAAAATACCTTTCAGCCAATTAAACTAACATCCACAAAATTAGATCGCTACTTAAAAGCTTATCCTTTAATAACCTGTAAACACACAAGGTGAGGTGATAAATTTTACAAATCTATTTAACATTATTTTTACACAAAGTTGTTTAAAGTCTCCAAAGTTTCTTTCTTTTTGATTCTATTTTCTGTTTTAGATAGGTATAAAATCATCAGAAACTGAAAACATTCAACTGACAAAATAGGTACACTTAACACAAAATTCAAAGATAAAACTAAGAACGTTAAGTTGAGCCTATGTCAATATCCAACAAGTAAATGTACTATCTACCTGTCACTAATCCTCAATATCCACCAACTGGCTAACCTACTAGAAAAGTATGCTACTGTAAAGTAGAAAGAAGTGATGGTACACAGATGGTCAGTGAGCAGTATTTAGACTATTATTTGAGAAATTCCAGCAACCATTACCTAACTTATAAGCTGGTATCAGAGGAAAGAAGGGAAACGAGGAGGAAGAGAAAAAGGGGTAAAGAAGGGAGTGAGGGAGGCAGGACAATAAACAGGTACATTTAACACGTATGGGACTCTGTGACTTCTGTTGGCATTATTACAAACACAGAATCTTTTCTTTTGGTTTACCAAAATCTTAAGTGCAGCTGATCTTTGAACAATATGGATTTGAACTGCGCATGTCCATGTCATATACACAGATTTTGGGAGGGGGGGGAGCAGAGAAACACAATACAGTACTGTAAATGTTATTTTCTCTTCCTAATGATTTTAATAATGTTTTCCTCTCCCTAGCTTATTTTATGCAAATACAGTACAGAATACATAAAACACACAAAATATGTGTTAACCAATTTTATGTTACACGTAAAGCTTCTGGTCAATGGTGGTCTGTCACTAATCAAGTTTTTGTGGAGTCAAAAGTTACACACAGATTTTTCAACTGTGCAAAGGGTTGCTCCTAACACTGGCGTTGTTCAAGGGACAACTCCATATGCCATTTTCCTGTTTTAATTCACAACTGATTAATAAAGTAAAATAAAATCTCCCTTAAAAATGTGAAATGGCTTGATTATAGTAAACAGAAAGAGATATAATCAGAAAGAGTAACTGAGTTATTCAACTTAATTTTCAAATACATTCTACTCTGAGAATCAACGAATACATATGGAAAGCAATTTTCAATGATGTAATTCCTCCATTATACAAATCACTGACTGTCAGTTCTTAGACTTGATTCTTTCACTTGTATGAAACTCATTTCCATGCACAGTGACTTCAAAGTGGGAGAAATACGCATTCAGTAATTTCAAATGCCTCCCACCTCAAAGATCCAATAATATTTTTAGAATTTTAGACTGTAATAAATGAGGTTTCCTTGTTTACAGAGTCACAGAAAGTATTTTTTTTTTTAACTTTAACTTCACTCTTTGGTACAAAAATAACTACTCATGTTATGAACTGAATTCGTTTCCCTCATATTCATATGTTGAAGCCCTACACGGCAAAGTACTTGGGAGACAGGCCCTAAAAGTAGGTAGAGGTTAAGCAAGCTCATAGGGTGGGACCGTTCTCCAACAGAACTGGCGTCCTTTCCAGAACAGAAGAGACACCAAAGCCTCCCTCTCTCCACATACACACAGAGAAAAGGCCATGAGAGCACACAGCAAGAAGGTGGCTGTCTACAAGCCAGGAAGGGAGACCTCACCAGAAACAGAGTTTGCCTGCACCCTGATCATGGATTTTACCCCCAGAACAGTGAGGAAATAAATACCTGTTGTTGGAGCCACCCCATTTGTGGCATTTTGTTATGGCTGCACCAGCAGACTATCTTGTCTCTAAAACTGAAGAGTTTAGATTTTTTTTAGGTAGTTTTACACTACTGATAATCCAATTGAATGAGTAACTGATGGTAACAAAGATGATCCATTTATAATGAGAAGAATTTGAAACAATTTGAAGAAGAATTTACTCCCCCCAAATTATTTTACGTTTTTCTATATTAAACAAATGTAATCATCGTTTTACAAACGGCATACAGCTTTGAATCTTGAGAGATTGACTATGTTGTGCCTGATTCTGAGAATATAAGGAACAAAGTCAACAGAGAAGGGCTTGAGGGAGTCTAAATAACTCAACCCTCATTGCAAAATAGTAACTAAAAATTGTGAGATAGAAATGCTGATTCTTTTGAAACCAAATAGCATTTGCTCTACATGGTAAAAGAAAGCTTCAGTGGCACAGTCTCCAATTCTTGTACCTTGCATCAAGACTTTATCAAATTTGATTTAATACTGACCGCATTAATATTCAGAGTGAAGGGCACCCATCTACTGGCTGCCACATCTATATTTTCAGCGGCAAGAAGTGAATTATTAGATCATAGAGTGGCTAATATTTCTGCTGGATCGACCCTTTCTCTCAGTGTTAAGAATGAAGACACTCTATATTTTCAGTAGAAATGTAGAAGAATACAGATTCTTATGCATTCAGGGCAATATTTTAAAAGCCTTGGAGGTATGTATCTATGTTTACATATAAATACACAAACACATCTTACACATACATATAGTCAGAGGTCTAGGAATGGTATTTTATGCTGTGTTCAAGATTCCTGACCTCTGACCACAGCTTTGTTTTCTTAGTACAATTTCTCGACTGCTCCCTATGTGCCAGACCTGCATCGGGCACTCAACATACTTCATTTAATTCTTAGTCCTATGAGGTAGAGATCATTATCCTGTACTAAGATGAGAAAACAAAATTTCACAGAGGTTAAATAATCGCCTACATTCTTTCAATTAAAAAGCTCCAGAAGTAGGATTGATGCCAAAGTTTCTCTGAAGTCCCCCAGTATATATAAACTATCAAACATAGCATCATTTAGGTACTCCTACATTTTTAAATCATCTTACTCCACAGGTCTGGCAGCAGTATGTTATAATACCTGTGGGATTATTCAAACCAATATTGGCTGAGGAGTTGTGTGTGCCTACTCATTTGCTAGAAGACTACAGAGATAGTAATGCACTGCTCCTGTATCATGGTTATGATCTCAGTTGGCGCACCTTAGAAAACTCCTGGAATACAACTGTTAACCTTTCTACAGTGCCTGCATTCTCTCTCTCTAGGATGGTTCTTAAAACTGATCATAAGTAAAGGCACTTGGCTACTACTGCCTGGTAAATTTATTGTATTACCACTGGCAAGAGAAAAAAAAACATTTTCTCATCCTTTTCTTACGTCAAATTAGATAATACTTATCAAAGTTCTGTAACATACTACACATTGATAGGAAATTAACTTAAGGATCAGTATTTCCCTTCTCTAACTCTGTCTGCAAACTGCAGAGGATCCAGGCTACAGATATTTTCATTCACTTTGAAACTACTTATAACACAGTAGGACACCTGTGGACATCTGAGCCACCTGGTTAAGCCACCAACTCTTGATTTGGGCTCTGGTCATGATCTCAGAGTCATGACATCAAGCCCTATGTTGCACTGGGCATGGGAACCTGCTTAAGATTTTTCTCTCTCTCCCACCCCTCTCTCAAAACAAAAACAAAAACAAAAAAACAAAAAACCACAGCTATTTATAACACAATAATGTAGGTCTATTATATATATACTAGAACCCTTTATTCCATGACAGGAAAAGTTCTAATATTTGAATCATCAAGAAACTCTTCAATTGTATGAATTCCTCAGTCCTTAAAATTTGTCACAGATAGGGCCTCATAGCTCACTGAGTTCTATGTAACAAAAATGAAAGGATTCATGGTCAAATAATTTAAACATTAAAGAGATTCACTGGAAAGAATGAATGGACTTCTTGGAAGCTTAATATACCACATGCACCTGTCTCTCTAGAAGAAAGGATTCAGATATTACAGCTAAAATATGACTGCACCTCCCAATCAGACTTTCCCTACCCTATCCCCTCTTAAAAGGCCACTCCTCGCCCGTGACACAGTGGCTGACCATGTGACATGGTTTGGCTAGTGAAATGAGAGGCAGTCACATGTGCTACTTCCAACCAACAATTTTAGGAGTCACATTTCTACCATCATTCCTTTTTTCTTTTTGCCTTAATAAAAGAATATGCACCCCAGAGGGGCTGCTTCTTTAGCTTTGGTCCAGGAACAAAGAGGACATTGAGGGCAATGGCAGTAGATTCGCCAAGATGAACAAGAGTGAAGAATAAATTTTTATTGTTACAAACCACTAAGATTTGGGGACTCTTTGGATAATGAAACCTAACTCTGCCTAAGCTGAGTGATACAACCATATTTCCTAGATTTATTGGACCCTTGCATCCTTTTGTCATGTAACATCTTCCAGGATTTGCTTTCTAATTACTCCTGGCTTCACATGGCACCTTTTCTTAGTTAATACTGTTTTTATGATGATCATAAATGTGAGCTAGAAGTATACAGTGTCATCTTAAGCTTCTTAAATTTTATCAGCAATATGAATTTGTGTCGATTTCTTATACTCAATTAAAAATATTTTATCGAAATAATTTGATTAACATTCAGAAATCATAGATTAGATGGCTACTTAAGGAAAGACTGCCGCACTAATGCTGATTAAAAATTCAGTTTTCTGAACAGATAAAGTGTCCAGTTTTACTTTCTATATATGTATTCTTATTCAGCGAGTTTAGAATACTGCCACAAATACAATTTTCTTTAAACCTCACTACATTCAACTCCCTTTTGGATGAACAATTAAGAACATATTTAAAATTTCAGGGGCGCCTGGGTGGCTCAGTTGGTTAAGCGGCTGCCTTCGGCTCAGGTCATGATCCCAGCGTCCTGGGATCGAGTCCCACATCCGGCTCCTTGCTCGGCAGGGAGCCTGCTTCTCCCTCTGCCTCTGCCTGCCTCTCTGTCTGCCTGTGCTTGCACACTCTCTCTCTAACAAATGAATAAAAAAAAAAAAAATTAAAATTTCAGTATCAATATTCAAATATTCTATAGTCTAGTCTGCTGACTCAGTAAAGCCAAAATCAACTGTATGTTAACTGGCACTCTGAAATCCAGAATTCATATTTGAAACTTAACTGTGCCTTAAAGGATAGCACAGAAAGGAGAAAAAATGATAGCTAAATCCCAATCTTCTCACTGGCATTAAGATTTTTTTAGTGTTTAAATATCCTAGTAAATATACGTTCAAGCTGAATCAGACATATTTTATAATATATGTATAATCTTAGACAATGACTTTCAAAAGAATGGCTCAGAGGCCTTATATTTATGTTCGCATGATAAAAGCAACATTCAGTCATCTACTTACTAAAACATGAAGGTAGCCACAGATATTCTAGAGAGATCTGAAAAGCTAACAAATCAAAATACTTAAAAACAGGAAAGATTTAAGATTAATTTTCAATTTCTCAGAGAGTAAGTTCATGTCCTGAAAATTGCAACTAAACAATATTTACTGTATTTGTTCATTTTCATTTAAATCAAATTCCTGTTTTTAAACCATAAGTTCACCACCAAGTGTTCAGACATCAGTAAAGCAATCATACATTTTATTCCCAGACTGAGACAACTCTCCACTTAAGTAACCATTATTAAAATTAATCTGAAAATACTATTGCTATATCTTAAAACCATAAAGAAATTTTCTCCTAAAGAAGTAGCTTTAAAAACAACTTATGTACAAGAGGACAGAGTTACAGCATCTGTGAGTTTCAGCGTCTGATATAATTTGGCACATATATACTTTACAATCTCAACTTTTTCTTCACTGTGTGGTTTTCAAATTCAAAACAGTTTCACAATATTGTTATACCTGCCTCTATTATTTTTAGTAGATTAAAATGAACACTCCATAATGCTTTGATACTGGTTCACTTTTCAGTCAAAGCCAAAGGCAATACAAGCAATAATAGCTTATGGGGAATAGATTGATTTAGCATTTACTTAGGTATGAAACCTCTACGTATTCAAGACTTGAATAAATTGACTTTTCGCCAATAGCACATTACTGTGGAGAAACAAATCAGAGTTTTGAAATTGTTAATTTTTTTTAATTCATGATTTTAAAGGAAAATTTAACTTACTTGATGATGGAGACTGAAACGTCACTTTAAAAAAAGAATAGTTCACAAACAAAACAAAACAAAAACAACCACACAAAATTATCACACTTTCCTGATCAACATGGAAGGTGAATGCATCGGATGGGGAAAAGTTGAGACCAGCTCTAGATAACACATGGTTCCCACATGGTTGACTGCTTCCCTGCCTCTAGGTAAGGAAAATGCACCTGCAGTGCTGCTCTTACCGGTCAAGTCAAGACTTTCCATTGTGATTTTAATGGAACATCAGAATTTCCAGCTTCTGTGATGCAGCAGGATTCTGTGAAAGACCCATAGCAAAGTGGTTAAATGGTGAGCCATGAAGGACTTTCCAACAAAAAATAAAACAAAACTTTTGTCCTTTTGCAAAATTACCCCCCCCACACACAATGAGTAAGAGCCAAACAATCAAAATTGGACAAATTATTAAATATCCCTATGCTAAATGCTTTAGAGAAAGCAGCCTGAAGTGTTTATTGTCCACTTTAATTTTACAGAAAGTCACTAAAATTATTCAATGGGAATTCTGAGATTAAAGTTACAGATACAAAGATTTGCAGGAAATCACTTCTCAGGTTTTTAGCAAAAATCAAGTACAGAATTACAGGCAAATTCTGTGGAAAAACAGGATGTTAAACTGACATCCTAACTAGATTCAAGTTATTTTACATGACTGTACCAACACAACCAGATAAGCTGTGGTTAGGATACTAATATCTCAACATTTATTTTTTATATGTTTTACAAATAATGTGTGAAGCAATACAGTTGGTTTTTTTTGTTTGTTTTTTAAGTGAGGAGTAGGGGGAGACATCCACAGGGACAAAATGTTACCAAAAAAATTACTTTCTAGCTGAAGTGATGAAATAAATATAGGAAAGAGCATCCAAATCAGCAAAAGTTTGTCCACAAAAATTAAATGGAACATTTTACATTAACAATACTGCAAATATGGACATACACCTAAATTGCATCACTTTTAAGAACTGCTATTTCAGTTGCTATGTGAAATGCAATTGTTTAGTTTCTAGGATGCTTCAATGGTTCACACTCAACCAAGAGAGATAATTTCCCACCCGACTGCAAATTATGATATTTCTTTACGATGAGCAGGATATAACACACTCTAGACACTGGATAGCACTTACTGACTTACAGCTCTATCAATATTATTAGTCATCTTATGGTATAATTTAAGTTTATTCCCCAATCAGCCACTATGATATGGAAGAACTTACATTAAATATCAAAAATGTGTACTGATTCATCTCAGTAATTCTATCTAGACTTGGACAATTTAATTGTCACCAGTGCTACTGAAGAAAGCAATAGCTAGAAACAATGAATAAAATATTAAATGGTCTCATGTGGCTTCATACAAGATACTACTCATTCATCCGTATTTTTTAAAATAAAAGCATCAGTGAGAAAATAAATCCAGATCTTTGAAGCAAACTACAAAGGACACATATGAATACTTTCAAATTAAATGACTATGTTCTTTTGTTTTTGTTTTAAGATTTTATTTATTTATTTATTTGACAGAGATCACAAGTAGGCAGAGCAGCAGGCAGAGATAGAGGAGAAAGCTGGATCTCTGCAGGGGTCGATCCCAGGACCCTGAGATCATGACCTGAGCTGAAGGCAGAGGCTCAACCCACTGAGCCACCCAGGAGCCACTAAATGACCATGTTCTTACCTAAGGAAGGGTACAATTCTGAAATCCAAGTAGTAGTGTAAAAGTTTATTCTTAATTATCACAAAATAGGCAACTAACATTATTAAAAATACTGTTTTAAGAAACATACTATCTCATATATTTAATCACATAATCTTCTTCACATAAACTGATAAAAGCCAGTATAGAAAAAAAAAAAAACCATTAAAATAAACAGTGTAAAGGAAAAAAGAAAAGAAACCCTGTAAAATAAATAAGTAAAAATCATGAATAAATAACTATAAAAAACTGTCAGGAAGTAAATTGGTATAAATGAAAAAAAATAATTTATAGTGCTAAAACTGGGAAAAAGGAGGGTCCATCATTAATTGACAGTATGGATTTAATTCTTATTCTGGTTTCAAGATTCGTTTACTTTTTAGCTTAAAAAGTGAGCACATGCTATCTGAGAAATGAAGTATGCTAATATATCCTATATGCAGAACTTCTTTTAGGAGCTCAAAAGTAAGTTCTCACTAATCTTTGGGTACCCTAGTTGATTAGTTTATTTCTATTATCAGTATATCATATGTATACATATATGTCAGTATATAATACATATAATCTATCTATCTAAAAATGGACCATAACTATACTTTATTTTGATTATAATTCAGAAATGTATCAACTGTGATACAGCTATCTCTGCATAAATCAGGAGAGAGAGGAAGGAGGCTGACTACGCTGTGTATGCTGTGGCCAAGAGAGGTTTCAAACCTCAGGGTAACAAAGAAATCTTGTTGTACTTAACTAACTATAAGAGAAGACAGGGACTCAGCCACAGACTAAAGGTCAGTTTCAAGGCTGAAGATCCTCCCTGAGACAGACTCCCTTTGAGTTCCCTGAGCACCAACCTCAGAGACTCTAGATTATATCTGGCTCTTACAAATGCCCACATGAGTACCTTCAGAAAAGCAGTTTCAGCATAAGCTGCTTTGCATTTAAGTTACAAATAATTCACAAGATGTTGTGATGTGCTGAAAATGGGCGGCTGTGTGGAGTGTCAGACAGTGGTGGGGACTGGGTGAGCAGGGGAAAATGCCTCAGGCATGAACACAACCCTGCAGACTAGCGGCTAGGGTGTGCACTCACACCAGCACCTGGCCAGATTTTTACCTCAGCCCGTGGAAGCCTGTGTTCCCTGTGTCCCACTCTGGCTTCCTCTCAACCCTCACTATCGTCCTTAGCTCTCAGGACACTGTCTCCCACCAGAGGATGCATACCTAGCAGGACCGATCAGGCACAGCTCAGGATTCCCTCTGAGAAACGTCAGGGCAGGTGGGAGAACTATCTATTAATATCTATTTTTCACTTCTTACCCCAAATTGGGCATCTGATTTGGCATGTGAAAAACTTATCTTAAAGATCAAGCCTAAACAATCCCAGAAAGATCCCAATCCCAGAAAGATCCCAAAGCAACTGGGTTTCTGGCACAGCTTACACAGTGCCCCTTGGGGTGTTATGTTTCGAAAAGCCTATTATACTAAAAAAAGGTGAGGTGCCACTTCTTACAATGAGACAGACTCCCAATTAGTGTTAATGTACAGTATAACATTCAAAGGCACATCATGGAACACTCCCCTTCTAGGCCAACACTGTGTGCTTTGCACCCTGATGTCATTACTACCCGGTCAGTGCAGAAGGGACTCCAAGGCAACCATGCTGCCCACTTACATGGAAAGATATTTAATCCCCAAGAATGACTGCTTTTCTGATGTTTTCATCAATTCTCTGGGTAATAGATTAAGCTTTAACTAACTCATTTTCATACATAACCTTAATTCAATCAAGCTCAATAAAAGTCATTCTGGACTGTAATTATTTGCTAAGGAACAATTACATTCAAATGAAAAAAAAATGGTTAGGCATGATACAATGCATGGTACAGATGCCTCTCCATTTATGGCACCAGAAACAACAACAACAATAGCCAAGCAGCTAGAAAAGGAAATAGATTTTTCCTCATCCTCTGGAAAACAGAATACTCATGGTCTGACACCTGAAGAAAACAAAATGGAGAACCCAAGAAAGCACTTTTGAAAATAATCATTTTCCATGTTTGTGCTTTGAAAAGAGATTGCATTTCTAATCTCAGAGTCAGAACGACCTCTGAAAGCCAAAACAAGTCCAGGTATAAACAAACAGTCTTAATACCCACCCACTCCTATGCTACATCTTTCATTGGTTTCCTCCATTTTCCCAGCAACACACAGTCCAATCCCCTTACTTGATGATGCAGCTTTCTTAAAAGATTTTTCCTGGGACACCTGGGTGGCTCAGTTGGTTGGGCAGCTGCCTTCGGCTCAGGTCATGATCCCAGCGTCCTGGGATCGAGTCCCGCATCGGGCTCCTTGCTCGGCAGGGAGCCTGCTTCTCTGTCTGTGCTCACTCTCTCTGATAAATAAATAAAATCTTTGAAAAAAAAAAAAAGATTTTTCCTGCCTAAAAACTACTTTTTTACTTGAGTACAATTTTTATATCTTAACTCGTGCTTTTATATACTACACGCTTACAAATAAAACTTAAATGCAAACTCTTACTTCTATGGGATAAAGCATAAATGTAGTCTAAAAAATTCTCATTGATGTAACGAAAGCATTCCCTGTCCTATGTGTGCCTAAGGTCTTCCACCCATCCACAACACTGCCTACCCCTTTAATCTCCCTAAAAGTGGCAGCAGGCACATTATTCAATAGTACAGTACTGAAAAGGTGTACCAGCTGTTTTGCAATTTGGGACAATGAATTCCATACCTCAGGTCACTGTGGCCCACACCACAGGCCAAAGGATGCTCTTCCTAGAAATAAGAAGCTGATACTCTGACTTCCAGTTAAACCACTTTCAGAAATAAAATTCCTTCCTATGAACAAAGACAACTACAGAGCGATATATGCTTAACACAGATACACACGTATACATACACACACATACATATGCTTTTTAACAAGTGCTGTCTTTACTCATACATTATACTGCCAACACTTTTGTTAAAATCTTTATACTTGAGGCTTAAGCCACAGCTATTTCTCAGGCATTCTGGCCAGGCACCAATCTTTAACAGATATTACAAGTGTCAGCTACACTGAAAATGGAAATCTCTTAAAAGAAAATGCAAATTGAAAGTACCTTTTGTCACCACCCCACCCTCACTCTTGCATTTCCTTAGGACCCAGAGCCTTTCTGTTAAGACATCTTAAACACAATAATAAAGGCAAAATAAGAGTTCTCTAGATATCTAACAATAAACCAAAGTGACTACTAAGTCATTTCGGATTTGTCCAGCTGTTTGGACTTCATGGTAAGCTGTTAGAAAACACTGGAGGCAGAGACCAAAAATTCTAGCAATCATTTTGTTTAACATGGGCCTCCTATAGTAAGATGAAAGACCTGGAACTCCTCTCTCTTTCAGCACTCAATACTGACCAATTAAAAAAATGCTGCTTTGGGCTCCTGGGTGGCTCAGCAGATTAAGCCTCTGCCTTCAGCCCAGGTCATGACCTCAGGGTCCTGGGATCCAGCCCCGCATCAGACTCTCTGCTCAGCAGGGAGCCTGCCCCCTCCCGCCCCCACCCCCGCATGCCTCTCTGCCTACTTGTGATCTCTGTCTGTCAAATAAATAAATAAAATTATTTTTTAAAAATGCTGCTTTAAAAACTATCTACCACCTGTCTATGTGCCAACAGCACAGACATGCAAATGACAGAACCCTTTACAGCCTGAGAAATTATGAATGGCCACCATGTATCAACACTGCAAAAGGGAAGTGTAAGAGTTGCTGTTTTTTTTAAAGTTTATGATCTACTTGGGTGATCACACTCACTCCCTCTGTCTCAGACAGAGGCATACACACACATTAAGTAAGAGAAATGTATGTTGAAATGGTAAGCCAAGAACTGGAAAAAGTTAGGATGAACAAGGTAATCTTTATGCAGAAGATGGATCAAGCTGGAACCTGCAGACACCCGTGGAGAGAAGAGATGGAGGGGAGTGTTACAGGCACATGGGGAAAAGCACACCACAAGGGACAGGAAGCAGATCTGGCTGGAAGGCTGTGAGTTCACATCAGAAAGTGGAACATGAAATATAGGCAAATGAAAAAGTCGTGCAATTTGCTAATTTTCTCTCCACAGTCTCAGAGAACAGAGTACAGTTAGCAGCATGGTGTTCTGAAAAGCACAAGAACCTTAGGGCCAAACCCTGCATCCACCGTTTACTACCATGTAATTGTGGGTTAATTCCTGGGACTCTCTCAGTCTCCATTCCTCACCTGCAAAATGGAGATAACAATCCTTCCACTTCTAAATTTAGGTTGCCTTTAATTATGATTAAAATATAAATACTAAGGGCTTGACATATAGTACATGCTCAATAAATATTAGTAATCTCACTAGTTAAAACTACATGGTAGGAATTCAGGTAATAGAGTTACACTGTGAAAGCGCTGAAGTTTGCCTTGAATGTTCTCAGCATTTGGATGCTAAATGAATTGCTAGTTTTTCCAGTGGGGTTTCACTGTAGATTTTGTTTTAATTTAGGTGGTTTGAACATATGTTTAACTCTGACAGTCTGAGCAGCCACTTTTTACTCCTACCAATTTCGAGGTACATTAGCTGATTTGATAATATGGGTATTTTATTATAATGCTCATGTGCCATAAGATTGTTGTTTCAGGGACCACAGTGGAAACATGAATTTCTGCAGTTCCCATAAGTAGAGGTGGAAAATGAGTAGGCATTAGTCCCGTCAATTGGCTTGGCAGGGAAGCACTGAATGCCTCTTTTATACTCTTGTGAACTATATAAATGTGCCTTTGACCTTCTCAGGCAGGGGAAATTGCACATTTAAGGCAGAAGGAGTTTCACTTCCAGAAAGAGTTTAAAAACATGCTTGCCAGCAGCTATATCAGGAATACCAACAGGGAACTCCCAGGTACTTTGGGAAGATTCATTAGCTCTATCAAGCCACTGAGCACTGAGCTGGAAAATATAAGGTTAGGATAATCCTGGCCCTGTGGGATATCATGCCTATGCTTTACGTGGGCTAGACCAAATAAACCCTGGCCTACACACTTTAGGAATTAGCCTGAACCTTCAGGGAGGAGTTCTGTGAATAAAACCCTCTGGACAAAGGCTTTCCCTTTGAGGTAAGAAAGGGTTCATTTAACCTGCTTTCACTTCAGCAATAATTCACAATATATAGAAAATCACATTTACTTAAACAATGTAGTCCAAAGTCATTTGATTAAAAAAAAGGAAGTCAGTGATTTGCAGTTTACATTAACTTTAAATGGAAAATATCCTGATTGAGGTAAAAGTAACTCATCTTTCTTTTTTCCTGAATTAATTAATTAAACTGTATAATTTAAAGAAGTAAAAAATATAATAAAACTGTGTGATGTTATTAAAATGCACACTTCTAGGATGCCTGGGTGCTCAGTCAGTTAAGCATCTGTCTTTGGCTCAGGTTATGACCCCAGGGTCCTGGGATCAAGTTCCACAGTGGGCTCCTAGCTCAGAAAGGAGCCTGAGGGGGCGCCTGGGTGGCTCAGTGGGTTAAAGCCTCTGCCTTCAGCTCGGGTCATGATCTCAGGGTCCTGGGATCGAGCCCCACATCGGGCTCTCTGCTCGGCAGGGAGCCTGCTTCCCTCTCTCTCTCTGCCTGCTTTCTGCCTACTTGTCATCTTTGTCTGTCAAATAAATAAATAAAATCTTAAAAAAAAAAAAAAGAAAGGAGCCTGAGCCTGCTTCTCCGTCTATCTGCCACTCCCCGGGCTTGTGCTCTCTTTTCTCTCTCTGACAAATAAATAAATTAAATCTAAAAAAGTTAAAAAATAAAAAATAAAATGCACATTTCTTTTGAAATTTACATTGTTATTTTTTTCTTTAAGCTGTACTATTTAAGAAAGAGTCCCTGTCCCTTTCAAGAGCCTTAATGTGTATCTAGCAAATAGCTTAGTTACAGAAAGATGCTGGTCCAGATATGTTAATTGCAAGAATACTCCTGATATGAAGACACAAAGGATCTGCTCAAAAGTGATCCACAGTAAGTGTCAATATACTCTACTTGAAGTTATTTATCAACAAAGCAGTTGTTCCTGAGACACATACTACACAGTAGTTACTTTAGGTCAGAAATATCCAAGAAAGTTTCCTTGGAAGGAAACTGTGAAGGCGAATCACATTTTCAATGCTGAAGCCAAGACAAACCCAAAAAGGTTAAGTGACTGGTGACTGGACAAAGGGCATTCAGCTGTTTTGTGACCAGTAACTACCCCAGGTCTCCACAGTGCTTTTCCCATTCCTCCCCTCTGCTAACCCTGCAGGATGTGATGTCATTCCCCAATAGAGATTCCAGTAAGTCATGAAATCACAGAACACTGGAGGTGTAAAAGAGCTGGAGTCCACTCCATTCACCCTTTGGACCACAGCAAGCTAGAGTCAGAGGTAGACCAGAACCCAGGGCTCCGGTTTGCCAGCAACAGACCAGCAGAATGCTCTAGACCAGGTTACATTAGATCCTCATTCTTCCTGCAATCCTCAGAGTAGCAACGTCTACCTAGAAAAGGATCATAAAATAGGGCCTAACTTTCCACTCAGGGTTAGAGGGTCAGAGAATGTTTCTTGGCTCTGGAACACTTTCCCCTTCCTAGTCTGAAGGCGGAGAATGACATTTTTTTTTTTTTAAAGATTTTGTTTATTTATTTGATAGAGAGAGACACAGTGAGAGAGGGAACACAAGCAGGGGGAGTAGGAGAGGAAGAAGCAGGCTTCCCGCTGAGCAGGGAGCCTGATTTGGGGCTAGATCCCATGACCCTGGAATCATGACCCGAGCCGAAGGCAGATGCTTAACAACTGAGCCACTCAGGCACCCCGGAGAATGACATTTTTTAGTTATAGAAATGAGCATGCAAAATATCTTTGTGTTTCTAAATATTCTTTTTTTTAATTTTTTTTTAAGATTTTATTTATTTATTAGAGAGAGCGAGTGAGCACAGGCAGACAGAGAGGCAGGCAGAGGCAGAGGGAGAAGCAGGCTCCCTGCCGAGCAAGGAGCCGGATGTGGGACTCGATCCCAGGACGCTGGGATCATGACCTGAGCCGAAGGCAGCCGCTTAACCAACTGAGCCACCCAGGCGTCCCTGCGTTTCTAAATATTCTTATAAAATACCTTGGAGTAAAAAATTGGTTTACATGTGTGGAGGAATGCAGTCTATGGGAACTCCGTATTTCCCACTCATTTTTGTGGCGAACCTAAAACTGCCCTACCCACTCATTCTTGTGGCAAACCTAAAACTGCCCTAAAAAAATGTTTTATTAAACTTTAAAAATTGTGAATGTCAATATACTTCATTCTAACAATATTAAAATTAAATACTATGGGGTGCCTGGGTGCCTCAGTTAGGTAAGCATCTGACTCTTGACTTTAGCTCAAGTAGTAATCTCAGGGTGCTGAGATGTAGCCCCATCTTGGGCTCTGTGCTAAGTGGGGAATCTGCTTCTCTCCTTCTCCCTCTGCCCTTCTCTGGCTCTCCCTTTCTCTCTAATAAATAAATATAATCTTTTTAAAAAATCAAATCCTGACTAACAATGACAAGACAACAGTTGAAAATATATAAACAGTAATTCCCCTTTAAATATGCTCACTCACAGCAGAAACACCTAGTACCAACTAAAATTATGCCCTCCATTAAAACTAAGCACATGCCCTACCACAACAACCTCTCCACAGTACAAATGCTCCACCGGTCACTAAGCCCCAGTAAATGCCTCTGTTATTAGTTGCTACTGCTCCTCTGGCGGTCAATATTTAAAGTAATATGAAATATTTGGTTCAAGTTATGCCAATTCAAAAAAAATTAAAGAAAATGACTCTCCAGGTATTCCCACCAGTAGACGCAAAGGACTCCTTTGTCACGAAGCTCCAGTATAGCAACCCTTCAGAGCGCAGTGGTCTACAACCCCAGGGGCCCACGATGACATGCGTTACAAAGTGAAGAGTGAACGACGAATCCTGCAGTGGCCCTAGACACATCAGTAGTAGCCAGGATTCACAAAACTCATACATATTTTGAAATTTTAACTTTTTAATAAATTTTTTAAATGATTTCATTTATTTATTTGAGAGAGAGAGCAAGAGTGAGAGAGAGGGAGAAAGAAACAGACTCCCCACTGAACAGAGAGTCCTTGGGACTCGATCCCAGGACCCTCTGATCATGGGCCAAGCAGAAGGCAGACATTTAAATGACTGAAGCACCCAGGAGCCACTAACTTTTTCATAATTAACAAAATCTAACTTTCCAAGCTAAAAAGGAAACTCGTTGTCAAAACCTTTTTAAGGGGACGCCTGGGTGGCTCAGTTGGTTAAGCGGCTGCCTTCGGCTCGGGTCAGGATCCCAGCGTCCTGGAATCGAGTCCCACATCGGGCTCCTTCCTCGGCAGGGAGCCTGCTTCTGCCTCTGCCTGCCACTCTGTCTGCCTGTGCTCGTTCGCTCTCTCTTCCTCTCTCTCTCTGACAAATAAATAAATAAATCTTAAAAAAAAAAAAAAAAAACAACCTTTTTAAAATGAGAAAATAATCAGCCACAAAAGTGCATTTTTCTATACTGGCTTTTCTTAAGTAGATTATAACAGACATAAATGTTATTTCCCCGCCCAGTATACATGTAGCTCCTATTTTCTGATAAAAGCACTCTGATTTTGGGGAAAATATTCCTCTTTGCCGACATGGTCTGTGAGCAAGTCCCTTGTGTGGGACTGATCTATTTTCCACCTGAGTTTCAGGAATAGAAAGATCAACCAGGCCTGCCAGTCAGCTTCTTCCACCTACTTGGGACACTGTGATTGGGTGAGAAATGGATACAAAGCCTGAATCGGGACACAATACACAAATTAACAGATGTGTTACACTCTTACTAGCACCTGAAATAAAAGGAGAAAAGAAAGTAGAACGGTTTACATTTTGTTGCAATAAGGGAAAAAGAACATAAAAGTACTGGACCACATACATATCTCCTGAAAAGAAATGAAAGGGAGCACTGATTTATTTTACTTTATTTCAAATCTTACTTTCAACAAACTAATTCCAATTTTTTGGCACATTATGACATTCAATAGACAGAGATATTTAAATTGTCAGTCTGTACTCTGGCAACACCAAGTTCTCTTTCAATTTAGATCTCCTATAAAGAAAAGATTCAGGTTTCAACAAAACACTGAAAAACCGGCGAATGTTAATGACTTCTAAAACCAATTCTGAGCGCATTCCCAATGTCTTGAGATTTGTTGTGTGTGCTTTTATACTTAAGTACATAGTGGCACACAATTCATTTTCCATGCCTGAAGTTATACATTTTCTTTGATTTAGGAGTAGGAGGTAAACATAACATGAATAGTTGGGAATAGTGTTTTGCTTTGTGATCGTTACCATTTATAGTTCTGAGAAAAAAAAAATAACCAATTTTTGAAGAATTAAAATATGACACCAAAACTATGCTGAATACAATTTTCTAAAGCAAATCTTCATAACTTATTACCTTTTTTTTTTAAAAGATTTTATTTATTTATTTGACAGACAGAGGTCACAAGTAGGCTGAGAGGCAGGCAGAGAGAGAGGGGAGGAGACAGGCTCCCCGCCGAGCAGAGATCCCAACTCGGGACTCGATCCCAGGACCCTGAGATCATGACCCTGAGATCATGACCCGAGCTGAAGGCAGAGGCTCAACCCACTGAGCCACCCAGGCGCCCAACTTATTACTTTTATAGATGGTCATAGTCAATAAAGAGCCAAAGAGTTGGGTATTATAATATATTGGAAATTATTTTCTTCACAAAATCTCTCGTATCAGCTTATTTGACCCAGGCTTCTTTCATAAAAGTTGAATATAAATATGTAATGTGTTCATCTATGAATATACACATACAACCAAAACTCTCAACTTCAAAGTACTGAGTTCTATGGTTACCTGGATCCCAGAGAGTTTGCTACAATTTAAAAAGCAACAACACAAGTACTTGTTTCCTACTTTGAAGGTAAGACTGAGACAAGGAAAGCAATATCATTTAAATATAAATTCAGACCCAGGATAAACTTCTAAACATTAGCTATATCAGAAATGCTTCTATATTTTTCAGAAATGTAAAAAACCTGATTCAACAATGCAGTTAAAACTCAACTTCAATTTGAATTGAAAAACTCAACTCTACTTCAGGGGTGAACAGTAACAGGAAGAATAGTAATACATTGTGGATCCTGATCTGCCATGTAATTCATAGTCTTAAATGAATCTAGTCGGCATCAAGGGTTTTGTGTAATGAATTTGGGAAATCTTGAAGATATAGCCTAAAATACAGACTTGAATATAGATTTGAAACTTAATAGATTACAGTAAAACCTGCAACAAAGTTCAACACTGTTGCTAACAAGGTAATTTTAATTAACTAGTTAGGTTCCTTTTATTCCATACTCCACTCCCATTCCCCTTCCTCCCTCCAAAGCAACCATTTTAATGTGCTTACGGAGTCTGAATGTGTGCTATTTTTACACAGAACTGAGAATGGCACATCAGATAAACTGAGGTAGAGGAGAGGACAGACACTGTTAAAAGGGAGCTAGCTCTCTTTTGAAGTTCCAATATGAGAATTCAAGTAACACTTCTACTTATTTCCTGAGCTATGCTTCTTTCTCAGAGCAAAATGGAGTTGAAGACTCAACTCTTTCCCACCGCATCTTCACCACCACCCTGATCTGGGGTCACTTAACTCTTGGTAAAGAGCATAGTGCAAGTTAGGGCAGGAAGAGAGATGGAAATGATAAGGCTAACGTAAACTTGACAATAACAACATACCTTATGACACATTTCAGGAAGACTACGAGGCAGCTATAACCATGTAAATTTCACTGTAAAGTTTCAACAAACACCAGAGTTTATATGTCCCATGAACATTCAACTACTCAGCAAAGAGTCTACATGCATAACTGTTTGCTCACACGTGACATGAATGTTTAAAATTAGACAAAGAAAACTACTATAGAATCCATCCTAAGCAAAATTAAAGCTAAGGTCTGGTGTCTTCCAACTTTCTTCACGGATCTCCTCTCCCCCAAAAGACTCTTCACCTTACCACAGGGACCAGAGAGTGTCACTCTACCAACCTCCATATCAAAACCCACTCTTCCATGAATGAATACTGACAATATTAACTGAGGAGTAAAATCTGCATGCTAACAGGCAGCATTACTAAGTTTAAGTAAAAATAATCTCTAAATGCGGAGTTATAAAAGTAGGCAGGTAACATGAAAGCTCGTCCACATATTTATAAGTAAGCACTGCCATCTTTTTTTACTTATCTTTACTTTCTTTACTTTATTTCATCACTGAAAAATAACACCTGAAGTCTATACTTAGTAGCATCAATTGTAACAAATAAAAGTCTGTAAGTAGAGAATGAGGGATGCCTTAACTTAAAAGCATGTAAAATGACACTGCAATATAAGTCAGCAGTGTGAAGTACTCAAAAAGAAACACTACGCCGTTCAGCAAGAAAGTACGAGAGTCTACTCTATCCAGTATCGTCTATATCGGGTGAGGACAGAAAGAACCCAAAGTTCCCTTGGGCCAGATCACTGCCAGATTATGGACATCGGCTGAGCAACCCTGTTGGGGGCAGAATGGCTGAAGGAAATGAAAATGTTACTCTGGAAAAGAAGTGCTGTTTTCATATCCTTTTGGGATCTCATAAGGAAGAGGCATCAAATATCTTACTGAGTGGTTTCAGAGTTTAAAACTGTAATCTATTAACAGATGTTTCTAGGAGGCAGTTCGGGGTGTTCAATATGAAGAAACACTTTCTGTCATATCTGTCAAGAAACGAAGTGAGTTCCTCTTGGATATTTTTCCATCAATGGAGATTTTCAAGCAGAAACTTAAGTAGGAGTTCCTACATGGGGATTCACACACGGCACTAAAGGTGGATCTCTATGCCTTAGTCTACCATCCAAGCATTCCAAGATTCTCCGGGTTTCTAAAATCAAACCAAATGAGAGCTGGAAGCCATGAGGCTTGAAATCCATTACGCCCAGCAGTCATGGTGGCCAGCAACCAGAGCTCTATCCCCTTGCTCCAACTGCCCAAAGTGCTAGAGCAATAATATAACAAAGGAAAGTTTAGTTATTTGCACTGTAAATCACAATGAGGGCTAATAATAGCCAAACTGTGTAAATAACTAAAAACTGGGGCGCCTGGGTGCCTCAGTGGGTTAAAACCTCTGCCTTGGGCTCAGGTCATGATCTCAGGGTCCTGGTATCAAGCCCCACATCGGGCTCTCTACTCAGCAGGGAGCCTGCTTCCCCACCTCTTCCTCTGCCTGCTTCTCTGCCTACTTGTGATCTCTGTCTGTTCAATAAATAAATAAAATCTTTAAAAATAAATAAATAAAAATTGATCACGTTTCTAATTAAACACTTTTCATATAACGATTTAGTATTAATGTAATTCAATTATAACCTGCTAAGTTATATGCTCATATTGTTACAATGAACTAAAACTGATTACTATAAGAAATTCAGAGTAAATGGAATAATTATCTACATTTACAGAACTGTTCTTTGTAATCCAAAACACTTCATCGATATTCAAATCTATAGAAATTGTTATAGTAACTAGTAATAATAAAATTTTCCCTTTTTTATATATTAAGAAGACAGAGCCACCAAGAGCTACAGTTATACTCATCAAACTCACAAATAAAAAAATACATTTTCAGAGTAAAAATTATGAGATGGGTAAATCATTTAACCACAAGGTTTCTCTATGTGCATTTTTTAATCATTATTTTATTAACATCCCAAAAGACTAGGCTACTAATTTAAGAGAGCAAAGAATTTGTCAGATAGTCACATTTGACTAGGGATCTTATTTTCTAATTTGTATCTTACAGATTTAGGTCCACATTTTTATTTCATTACCTTAGGAAATTTGCTTTTCACCGTATTTTTAGCTGAACTTGCAGGGTGGAGAAGGCACTCTGGGATTGAAGATCATGAGGTTAATATTTTGGTAGAATTAACAAACATTATAATTGACTTCTTAAGGGAGCTTGCCATTATTCCCTGCCAGAGGACATTACCTTTCAGTTAAAATTCCACTGTACAGATAACTACTCTGGTACCTGCCCATGGAGTTCTTTTTGGAACCAAACATTTTTTTTTTTTTTAATATTTATTTATTTATTTGACAGACAGAGATCACAAGTAGGCAGAGAGGCAGAGAGTGAGAGGAAGCAGGCTCCCTGCCGAGCAGAGAGCCCGATGTGGGGCTCGATCCCAGGACCCTGAGATCATGACCTGAGCCGAAGGCAGAGGCTTCAACCCACTGAGCCACCCAGGCGCCCCTGGAACCAAACATTTTTATTGTGTTAACCCTTCTCTGAAGATTATTATCCCAAATACCTAACATAAGAGCAAAACACAAACTCCCTCAACCCTAAATTTTCAAATTTTATTTCCTCAGTAAAAATAAACTTATAATGGGTAGATATACCTATTATGAAAAGGTATATAGTGAAAGGGACTAATAAATAGGTAAAAAAGCATTTTGAAGACTCCATGATAGGTTCCTGCTAGGATCGAAAATAGGGACAGGTTAGCTAGCTCTTGACTGCCAGTGCTAATGGAAGGCAACTAGATTAAGTAATCTGAAAACCATTCTCAATTCAGTTTGGAATTTAGCAAAAAAAATTTATGATAGGATATATGCATGAATAACTTGAAAAGTTTTAAAATACATAAAATTTTAAATAACTACTATTGATATTATGGTTAAAAGTAAATTTTATAATTTATACATACAGGTCAGATAGGTAGCAACTGGCGAGGAGGAAAAGGGTCTTTGGTAGCTAAGGAAAAATGATCTGGGATTGCTATGGATAGTGCACAAATATCAAGAAGAAATCCAAGCACATGTAATAATTATATGCAAGAGACCCCTGCTTAAAAAGAAAAAAAAAAAAGGGACGCCTGGGTGGCTCAGTTGGTTAAGCAGCTGCCTTCGGCTCAGGTCATGATCCCAGCGTCCTGGGATCGAGTCCCGCATCGGGCTCCTTGCTCGGCAGGGAGCCTGCTCCTCCCTCTGCCTCTGCCTGCCTCTCTGTCTGCCTGTGCTCGCTCCCTCTCTCTCTAACAAATAAATAAATAAAATCTTTAAAAAAAGAAAAAAAAGAAAAAAAAAGTGTTTAAGAACAAACAGAACCCCCAAACTTGCCTTAAATTATTAACTTTTCCTTTCTAGTTGTTTGTTTTTTTGTTTCAAAGCTAATTCTAAGCAAGGAGAACAGTTTTAACCCAAACATGGGAAAATAAAATTTATACTATGTATCAAACACAATGCTTGCTTAAAAACTAGATACCCTAAACCAGGAGACTCACTTAAAACTAGTTTTTTTGCCCTAACACTTAACTTTCTCCCACTGCACAGAAATTCTATGGTAACTATCTCATTCTTCCTTTTCATCTAAGTATCTTCACTATTTTCATCCAAGTGGCTCACTATCAGCACTGCCTGCCTGAGGCCCTTTGTGAGGTAGATGTGATTAAGGCAACAGTCAGATGCTGCTGAGTGAAATGGGGGATGAGCCCAAGGGCTCAGAGGCCTGAGCAGTAACAAGGTGGTAATACCCTACTATCATGGAAATGCTGAGTGTCCAGGTGGTTATGAGTGAGAAGGTAGCTAAACACTTTGCTCTAGTTGGCAGAGATCCAACTTGTCCTCTTTTCTT
Organism: Taxidea taxus jeffersonii; assembly: GCA_003697995.1. Taxonomy (NCBI): domain Eukaryota; kingdom Metazoa; phylum Chordata; class Mammalia; order Carnivora; family Mustelidae; genus Taxidea; species Taxidea taxus. The sequence continues at coordinate 27,540 of RCUC01137176.1, forward strand.
TTACATGGAGTGTTCCATGGAATAAATGAAAAACAGTTAAGCAGACAGCAGGATTTGTGAATCATCCAGATATACATAGGTTAAACCTATGGTCTAGATGAGAGAGGTCATCTGAGAATAAGGAGAACAGGGGCTCAAGACTGAAATCTCAGGGCACCCTCACAGCCTGATCTCTCAACAGTTCCTTCAGCTCAGCACTATGGAAAGAGTAAAGAAAGAAGGCTGAGAGATCACTATCCTGACCCCTGACTGCCACAGAGGAGTATTTTCAGGAGCTGGTGTGACCTGCCGTCAGGACCTGCTAACGCTGAACTTTCCTATTCCCTACGCAGCATGCTACAGCCTGCCTGTAGTATATTCTGTTCTACAACTTTTCCTTACATTTAAAATCCCCCACATTTCAAAAGATTACTACATACCGAAGCGTATTTCACACACGGAACTGTGTTCCCTTCATCAGATCATATCTCCCCACCAACTTTTGGTTTGTTTGTTTTAAATAACCTCTACGCACAGCATGGGGTTCTAACTCACAACCCAGAGATCGAGAGTTGCATGCTCTACTGACCCGACCCAGCCAGCCAGACGCCCCTCTCCTATTTTCTATTGGAACTGGTTTAAAAGAGAAACATAAGCTGACTGCTTTTGTAGATGACAGAAATGACAAACTCATCAGGACCGGGCCAACTCAATCTGAAAATCCAACATCACTTTCCCGGCTCCTCACTCCAGAAATATAAGTGATTCAGTTCAAAAATACTTTAGGCAGTGCCAGCAACCAAAGTAACACCAACAACCAAAGTAACATCAGGACTGGGTGGTGGAGAGAGAGTACATTCAAATATAAAATGTAGCTCTATTTACTCTAAGACATTTGCTGAATCAGAACTTGTAGGGGCCTCAAAAAGTTTCCACAGTGCAACTTCCTTTCAAATCAATCACCTTCAACCCAGACAACAAAACACAAATAACTTTTAAAAAAAGCAGATGTACAGGGGCACCTGGGTGGCTCAGTGGATTAAGGCTCAGGTCCTGATCTCAGGGTCCTGGGATGGAGCCCTGAATCCAGCTCTCTGCTCAGCGGGGAGCCTGCTTCCTCCTCTCTCTCTGCCTGCCTCTCTGCCTACTTGTGATCTCTGTCTCTCTCTCTGTCAAATCAATCAATCAATTAATCAATCAATCTTTTAAAAAAAGTGCAGATGCACAGCCACTTCCTACCCTAAACCACTTAACTAAGAATACTGTGTAGTGTTGATGATGTCAGGCATCCGTAATACTGAATGCTTCCCAGGTGATTTGAAACTGCAGCCAGGTATGAGAACAACTGTGAGAACAACTCTCTCTCTCTCTCTCTCTCTCTCTCTCTATATATATATATATACACACACACACACACACATCTATATATACATTTTAAAAAATATTTTCATTTTTTAAGTAATCTCTACACCCATCATGGGGGTCAAACTCACAACTTCGAGATCAAGAGTCCCATGCTTTACTGAATGAGCCAGCCAGGCACTCCTCTTTTTTAATTTTTTAATTTTCTTAGGACTGGGTGATATAAATTAGGCATTAAAAACTGATAGCACTGGTAGGCTCGAGTTGTTAAAGCACCAGGCTAAAACGGTCACAGGTAACAATCAGACCAGTGAGACTTACTCTCATTTACACCAAGACTGCACCTCTACCTTGACAGACATCTTACCAGTTTATTCCTTATGTATGAATGGATCTGTGTGAAAAAGGCAGTGGAAGAAAGTTTCTCAACACAAGCAATGAGAGCTGTTTTCAAATTCATGAGGCAGCAACAAGGAGATGAGGAGATAATGTGGTGGGTGTCAGTCATTCTCTATCCCATGTCCTCTCCAGTATCTTTCAGCTTAAAACATGTTTTGCAACATAGCTATTATTAAGGATGCATTCTGTGGCTAAGAGAGTAGAAGGGCAGAACTTCTCTACATGCCTAGTAGGCTACAATCAGATATATGCTATGATTACTATTTAAATAGATAAAATACATTAGATGCAAAGCGGTATATTTGTAGAAAAAAACTGTAGCTCACACCCCAAAGTTAATAACATTGATTATTATCTTTAACATCCCAATGCAGTGGGAATGGGTGGTGGGCAGGTGGGCAGAACAGGCAGAGGTAGCGAGAGGGGTATTACCTGCTGTGAAATTGCCCCATTTGACAGTTTGACAATTTGTCACTTGGCAATTAATAAATTAATTTTATTTTTTTAAACATCATTTCATAATGATGCTCACGTCATGTGCATAATTAGTACTAACCTGGGGACTAATACCCTTCACGATTTTTTGGTATCTTTGTCCCTACATTTATAGTTGGTCCTTCTACGTAAAAGTCAGCAGGGATTTATATATTCATAGATCTTGGACAGTTTTCAAATGAACAGGTATAAAAGTCATTTGTTTTTGTTTCATTTTGGTTTTGGTTTGTTTCCTCCTCATTAGCAATTAATTTGTACTACAGCTTCCTACAGCTTCCTTTGTGAAGAGGAGGTGCTAAGGGACAAGACTACTGACTAACTGGGGAATTTAACTACTCAGATCATTCAAAACCCACAGCCTCAACTCTGCAAGCTCAGTACAAAGAAACCCACATCTTACCAGGGAAAAAATGCTGAACTATTCTAGAAACTGAAAGCTTCCCTGAGCTCAGATCAAACATTTAAAAAGTAAACACTTCACAATTACAAAAAAATCAAAACACTTCTTTCAAGTGGGAAAGGTCAAGGAAGTAAAATTGCTGTTTTTGAGGAACACAGTGGTTTTCTATCTAGAAGTATTATATACAAAAAGATAACGTCCTCAGGTACCAATACCTGTTTTAAGTGTTTCTAATTCCTCAATTTTTTAAGTTTCCATTTTACTTTAATACTGGAAAACAAATCCTGATCCTAAGGTTTCAGTGCAAAACAATGTAAACTACACATCTGAGCCAAAGAAATGCTAATATTAAGTATTAAAAAGAAAAAAATCAGTGGGGCACCCCAGTGGCTCAGTGGGTTAAAGCCTCTGCCTTCAGCTTGGGTCATGATCCCAGGGTCCTGGGATAGAGCCCCACATCGGGCTCTCTGCTCACCAGGAACCTGATTCTCCCTCTCTCTCTGCCTGCCTCTCTGCCTACTTGTGATCTCTGTCAAATAAATAAATAAATAAAATCTTAAAAAAAAAAAAAAATCAGTGACTGACATCTTTTTTATGCCACATCTACTTTTGGTTTTGGCTCAATTTCAAAATCCCTCCTAAAGTTCGTGAATTTTATTAATGACGTCACAGTGTTCACTGAGATAACTGTAGAGCTTGTTAACCTAAATGGAAATAATCTCAATGAATCCTAAAACAAAAAGTTTCCTCATTTAAAATAGTACGTGTAGGAAAGAGATTAAAAAAGAAGTATTTAGGGGCGCCTGGGTGGCTCAGTGGGTTAAAGCCTCTGCCTTCGGCTCAGGTCATGATCCCAGGGTCCTTGGATGGAGCCCCGCATCGGGCTCTCTGCTCAGCAGGGAGCCTGCTTCCCTTCCTCTCTCTCTGCCTGCCTCTCTGCCTACTTGTGATCTCTGTCTGTCAAATAAATAAATAAAATCTTTAAAAAAAAAAAAAAGAAGTATTTAATCTGTCTCACCTTCTTTGTTTAAGGGGCTTTCAAAGACTAGTTTTTCATTTTGACATCAGAGTTGTAAGATATTTTATTTCTAAAGAACTTATGTAATTTATTTTCCTTCCAATGTAAAAAAAAAAAAAGGAAGCAACATCAACGCTTTACTTGTACATGCACACAATTATTCATAATCAGTTAACTATTTGATTTAACATCTTTGCTAAAAAATATGAAGCCCTTTTTATCTTTCTGTACTGTTAGAATTGTTACAGCGAGCATCTATATCTTCAATATAATCTTTTAAAATATGGAGCCCTCCAGTGGCCAAATATTTATATATTTCCATTTAAAGGAAAACATTTGAGTTTTCTTCATGCTTTCTTTTTCACAACATTCTTGTTACACATCATTTTCTAAATAATTGGTAAGTGTCATCTTGAACCTGCTTAACCTTCAGGAAAGTAGAAGTTAAATGATAATCACACATAAAAAAATACATGTATCAGACTGAAATCCAATATTCTTCCTCAATCATGTGCTAGGTGGTAATTACATGAGTTTACTGTGGGTCAAAATCGTTGCTTATAGCATTTATCAATATTCTGGCCTCACACACTAATTATTACTATCACTTGATACTTAAGTGAAAACTAACACAGCTTCTAAACAAGTGAACAAATGAATACAAGACCGGCCAAGATATTCCTTATCTGTGTACATCTCTTTTTCACAGAGACACGGACACCTTCCTCTGTATTGGGGAAATAACTAGAAACTGATTTCTACTGACCAACAGTGGAAAAAAACAGTAATCAAACATGTATTGCATGCAGCACATATGGGCTTCCAAAAGCTTCCCCTGAATAATCTCATTTAAGTGTGAAAGTAATCTTAGAAGATAAGATAGTTGCCAGTCTCCATGATGGCCATCTCCCAGTAGCCCCCTTCCACACTGAACAAGAATGATCTGTGTGACCATTAGGATACTGCAAAAATATAAGAGAATTCTGAGGCTAGGTCATAAAAGACACTCTGAATACTCCCTGCATCTCTCTTCACCGCTTGCTCTCAAGTGATACCAGCTACAAGATCATGAGGACCTCAAGAAGTCATCATATGCAAAGGTCTATGTGGTTAGGAACCCTATGCAAAGGTCTATGTGGTTAGGAACCCCATGAAACACAGTATTGCCAGGCATGTAAGAGAACCACCCTGCCATGATACTTCAGCCCTGGTCAAGGCTTTTCATGAATGCAGCCGAATCCAACACCTTGACTGCCGCAGGAGTCCCAAAGCAAAAGCACTCCCAAATTCCTGACCCATGGAAACTGTGAGGTAATAAATGTTTATTGTTTTAAATTTCATGACCATTACAAGTCAGTAACATAATACAGATTGATACTACTGTCTCCATTTTACAAAAGAGTCTGAGAATGTAGAAGACATTATCTGTAGGAAAAGGTATATTCTTCTTTTTGTTGAACTATTCTACCTTTCTGCGTTATTATTTGGCCATTTCCCCAAAATATTTAACCTATAATCGTTCAGATGTTCCAGTCACTCATAGAAAACATTTCTTCTGACTTTGCTTGTTAGATAGATTAACATCCCTAAGCTTAAAAACCAATGATTACTTCTTGACAAAAAGTAAAAGTATTATCAATTTATAATACGTAACCTATTTCTCAACTGGTATTCCAAACACCTAATATGACTTATACGTAGTGAAAAAAATCCCCTTACCTTGTAACCTTTGTATCTCAAGAAGGCTGCTAATACAGTAAATAAAATTTGATTTATCTGAATGCAAAATTGTACATAGTGGATGAAAAGCAGCTACTATATGCCAGAAGCTATTCTAAATGCTTTACATTAACCATTTGATCCTCACAGCAACCTTATTAAGTAAATTCTATTATCCCCATTTTACAGACATATGAAAGAAGGTTAAGGAAAGGTTAGGGAATGCCGCTGAGGTCACATATAATTAGTGGCAGAGCCAAAACTGAACCCCAGCAGTCTGACTTCTGAGCTTATGCTCTTAACCAAGAGCCTATATGTCTCTCCTAATCTCTAATCTATTTATTTCATAAAGTCCTACGGGTAGAAGAAACACCATATGTTCTGGAACTAGAAAATTTGAGTTCTAAAGTCCCTTATATCTGCACGATTTAACCTTTTAAATCTTTTTTTTTTTAATCTGCAAGACAGGGATAATAAAGGTTGTATTTTTATTTTTAGGAATAAGAGAAAAACTGAATAAAAAACATCCCATAGTCAGGTTTTTATTAAAGCCATTGAAGCTGAAGCCTTAGGGCCCTTTACTTTCACAGCCCCATCCAAAACACTATGCCTAATTTTGTATTCATAACTTGTATTCCTTTCCTTAAAGAGGACTTTCAAATTGTATGACCTTCAGACTCCACAAAACCTAGATCTACTTCTTCTCTTCCCATTATTTCAAGCCCAACAGATAAGCAAGGCCAATGGATGCCGGTCTCACTAAATGTAGCTATAAAACTTGGGACAGGATGTATGCTGCAGCTACCTAAGCAGCAAGGAAATAGAGGAAGAACAGTAAATTATAAAGGTACCATTTTCTCCATTTTCTAATGTGTGGACCCCAAGCATTTCTGTGATTGAAGAGGGAGGCAGCAAAAACAGAAGCCCACAGGAGCAAAAACTGAGCAAGAGGAACTTTCATTTCTCATTGGAGGAACAATGGTCCCAAGAATGGGACTTGTTGCTTGTGTTCTCACTTTCATCCTCCCACCACTTATCCTCAGACATGGGCACAATCATGGGCATTGCACAGGAGAGCTCAGTAACTAAAGCCTCATCTTCCCAACCAGAGAACCAAAACAAAAGTGGGAGATGGCAGAGAGGAGTTCTTGAAATCTTGGTCTCCCTCTAAGCTACACATGCATGGACCTGCCCCTAAACAGCACACATGGACATTCAGAACTCAACTAACACTGGATAGAGCACTGCTCATTTCCCAGATTAGCCACTGGGTGGCAAATAAGTAGGACAGATCCAAAGAACACTGAAAAGGCTCTGAAAACTGAACTGACATAGGAATCACTATTCACAGAGGGCTAGCTGCAATCTTACTCCTGAACTCAACTGAATCAATTGCCTATTAAAACCAAAATATCAAGGTTTTCCACAGAATTTTTAAAAGACCCAATGTCTCATACTAATCAAAATGTTTACGATAAAATCCAAACTTAGTCAGCATATGAAGAAATAGGAAAAAATCTCAACTGGCCATAGAAAAAGACAGCAGACAACAACCCTGAAATGATACAGATATTGTAATTACCTAACAAAAACTTTAAAGAAGCTTTATAAAAATGCTCCAACAAGTAAAGGCAAACACTCTTGATAAGGATGGGAAGACAGGACTTGGAGTGGGGATATAAAATGGTAGAGCTGCTCTAGGAAACAGTTTGGGCATTTCTTATATAAACATACACTTATAATATAACCATGCAATCCCACTCTAATCAAAACATACTCACAGAAAGGTCTGTATATTAATGTTTACAGTGGCTTTATTTGTAACTGCTATAAATTGGAAAGAACCCAATGGGCAAATAAGTAAACTGTAATACACACACATATATAATGAGACACCACTCAGCAAATTAAAAAAAAAAAAAAAAAAAAAGAATGGGCAACTGCTATGATTTGTATGAATATCAGCAATTACAGGAAGCCAGTCTAGAAAGGTTACACAACATGTGATTCCATTTATACTAAATGCAGCAATGACAAAACTATAGTAATGAATAAAGGAATAATGGTTGCCAGGGTTTAGGGTTGGGAGGAGGATATGACTCCAAATAAACAGCGTAAGGGAGGTTTTTGAGGTGATGAAGCTTCTATATTTTAACACTGAACTGTATACAAAATCTATTCATGTTTTTAAATTCATAAGACTGTGCAAAAATCCAATTTTACTGCCAGTTCATCTAGGAAGTAAAAAAATTTTAAAACCCAAAGTTTAAAAAAAGCGAGAAAAATAAAATTGCTGGTGTACTTATGATTAAGAGCATTTATAAGAGATAAGTTTTGTCAATTTACTGATTTGAAAGGGCATTTGGCCCATTGGACTAAAGGCGAGCAGAATCACCTAAACCACATCAGAACTGAAAATGACTTACAAAGGTGTAATCCTACCCAATATGCTTCCTGCTCTACTGCATATACAAAACCAAGACTAAAATAGCACATGGAAAGAAAATCAAAGAACACTGTGTCATTGTCAGTCACCACACAGCAACTCAGGTCTTCAAGCTAAATGATAACTAAATTACCAGAGATAAGAATCGCTCTGTCTTTGGAAGACCAATCCAATGTTAGTAATTCTCCCTGAGGGGCACCTGGGTGGCATGGTCGGTTATTGTCCACCTTCGGCTCAGGTCATGATCCCAAGATCCTGGGATGGAGCCCTGAATCACACTCCCTGCTCGGCAGGAAGTCTGCTTCTCCCTCTCCCTCTGCCTACTGCTCTCCCTGCTTGTGCTCTCACTCTCTCTATCAAATAAATAAAATCTTTGAAAATATAATAATAATGTTATTATTATTATTATTATTATCCTTGAAATTCTAGGGCATGTTCTCCATAACATCATCTTTAACACCATCTACAGAGTGTTTTTATTTTTATTTTTTGCCACAATGAAAAGCAGGTGAAGGAATTCTACTTCCAGATGGTACATACATACTTGCCCCTAATGCTCTCACTAAGTGCAACTAAAAGCACTGGACATTATATACATAAAACAATTGTAAAACTCTGAAAAACAGGAAAAAGGCAAGCTGGGTAGGGACTTACAACCCAAGAACAATGCTGTGGTGAATTTCCTAGATTTTCATTTTGCCCCACATACCCTAGACTTGGAACTGAAGAAGCCAGCAACCCAAAAATGCCAACAAAAGGACACAGACAAAAAAGTCTGCTCTCTCAGGCGCCTGGGTGGCTCAGTGGGTTGAAGCCTCTGCCTTCGGCTCAGGTCATGATCCCAGCGTCCTGGGATTGAGCCCTGCATGGGGCTCTCTGCTCCACGGGGAGCCTACTTCCTCCATTCTCTCTGCCTGCCTCTCTGCCTACTTGTGATCTCTGTCTGCAAATAAATAAATAAAATCTATTTTTTAAAAAAAAGTCTGCTCTCTCTAGCCAAAGCATCAGGAAAAGGGCAGCCGAGGAAGACAGAAAACTTTTAGACAATAATTGCCCTCTACCTGCCAAAAATAATAAGAAACTGGCCTCATACACCACCAATGCCAGCTAAGGCTGAGTGAAAAACCTCAACTTCCACCCTCGCTAGGCTGTAAAGATGAACCACAGCCCCCACAATGAAGGGGGATCAGAGGAGGACACATAGGAGAGTTAGTAGACACCATGTGCAGACAGAGAACTCCCATCCCTCACCTACCAGTAAAAATGTTTCCCTCCTCCCCTCATGCGGTGGTATCAGAGGAGGGCTAGTGGAATATCAGGACTTGGCCACTGTATCAAGGATACTCTACCACTCCAGCCGTTGGTTATCAGGGGAGGCCATATGTAAAGCAGTAATGAGACACTCCTGTCCCTTCAAGCTAGGGTGGTAATGGCACAGGCCTATGGTGGGGGAGAGACATGTCACAACTCCCACCTGTGCCTGAAATACCAAGGAGCCCCTTCCTCCCTTGGGTGTCAGTGAAGGCCAAGTGGGGAACAACCTAGACTTCTGTTCCCATCTGCCAGCAATAACATGGTCCCATCCCTTCCCCTGCTAGAGCACTCTCAGAGAAGTCAGCTTAAACAGGTTAGTAAGATCCAGTTTCACAACATAATGCCAAAAATATCCAGATTTCAACTCAAAGTCACTTCTCATATCAATCAATAGATGAGATGGTAAATAAAAAATGAGAGCTTAGAATTATCTGACAAAGATTTTTAAAGCACCCTTATAAAAACACTTCAAAGAACAGCTGCAAACATGCCTAAAACAAAAGAAAACAAAATTATCTCAGCAAAGAAATAGAAGATATAAAAGAAAAGAACCAAATGGAAATTTTAGAGCTGAAAAACCCAATAACCAAAATAAAAACCTTAATGAATGAGCTCAACAGCTAGAACAGAGGCTGAAAAGGAAGGAATAAATGAACTAGAAGAAAAAATTGAACAGAAATCATCCAATCTGAACAAAAGAAATTTTCTGAAAAAATTAAACAGAGCTTAGGGATCTACAGAATAATAACCGAAGATCTAAATATGTCACTGCAATTCAATAAAAAAGGGAGGGTTGAAAAAGTACTCAAATAATAGTTAAAAACTTCCTAAATTTGGCAAGACACTTCATGGTCAAACTTCTGAAAAGTAATGATCTCCTTACTTCCATCCCAAATCCTAAACACACCAAGAGAGAAAAGAGAACCTACCAACATGTGGAAAAACAATTCAAATCACAGCATATTTCTCATCAGAAACCATGAGAGCAGAACACAGTGGCACATTTCCAAGTGCTAAAAGAAAAGAACCATCAACCTAGAATCCTAAATCCAGTGACAATCCTTCAGGAAGGAAAGGCAATGAAATAAAATACATTATTACATGAAGCAAAACTTGAATTTTCAACAGCAGATCTAAACAAAATTAGTAACTAATAAAGAAGCTCAATAAACAAAAAGGAAAAAACAATAACCTTGGAGTATCAGAAAGAAAAAACATGATAAAGATATGGTAAATACAATAGGCTTTCCTTCATCTCAAGTTTTCTATATTATGTTTGATGGTGGAAACAAATATACAAGTGTCTGATGTGTTTTTAAATGTATGTAAAGTATTTAAGACAATTTTATTGTAGATGGAGGGAGTAAAGGGACATAAGAGGGAGGTAAGTGCACTAAATAAAAGGACAAATTGTTAGTGGATTAAAAAACACGATCTAACTATATGCTGTCAATAAGAAAGGTAGGCTGATATGTTAAAAAAAAAAAAAATGGGGGTGGCCTGGGTGTTTAGTTGATTTCAGACTGTTGATTTCAGCTCAGGTCATGATCCCAGGATCATTGAGACTGAGTCTACAGGCTCTGCACTCAGTGTGGGGTTTGCTTGTCCCTCCCTCTCTCCTCCTCCCCCTGCTCACACACCCACTTCCTCTCAAAAGAAATAAGTGAATAAAAGCTTTAAAAAAAATGAAAATGGTATGCCATACAAATAGTAATCAAAATAAAGCAAGAGTGCTGTATTAATTAGAAAAAGTAGACCTCAGAGCAAAGAAAATTACCAAACACAGAGAGAGACATTGCATCATAATAAAGGGGCCATACCACAAAGAAGATATAGAAATCCAAATGTGTATTTACTAATAACATATGTAAAATATATAAAGTAAAAATTCTAAATGAAAGGAGACATAGATAAATCCACAATGAGAGTGAAAGACATTAACAATCCTCTCAGCAACTGACGGAATGATTAGAGAAAAAAATCAGAAAGGATATACAAGAACACAACACCACCACCGACAGGATCTAACCAACATTTACAGAACATATGATCCAACAACAGAAGAATACATATTCTTTTTCAAGAGCCCCTGTAATACATACCAAGAAAGCCTACATGCTAGGCTATAAAACAAGTTCATCAACAAAAAAATTTTTTAAACTGAAATCTTAAAGAATGTGTTCTCTGATCACAATGGAGTGAAACTTAAAATCATTAACAGGGGGCACCTGGGTGGCTCAGTGGGTTAAAGCCTCTGCCTTCCGCTCAGGTCATGATCCCAGAGTCCTGGGATCAAGCCCCACATCGGGCTCTCTGCTCCACGGGGAGCCTGCTTCCCCGCGCCCCCCCCCCCGCCCTCTTCCTGCCTCTCTGCTTACTTGTGATCTCTGTCTATCAAATAAATAAAAAAAATCTTTTTTAAAAAATAAAATCATTAACGGAAAGATAACAGGAAAAATCCCTAGCACTTAGAAACTAAACAATATATTTATAAATAATCCATGGATCAAAAGTCTCAAGGGAATTTCTTTTTTTTACACTGAACTAAGGAAAAATGAAAATCCAGCCTTTAAAAAATTTTAGGACACAGCAGAAGTAGTAGTACTTAGAGGGGAATCTGTAGCACTAATTTTTTTTCTTTTTGGAAAAGGAAATCTCACAAATCAACAATTTAATCTCTCACCTCGTGAACAAATGGTCACAATAAACTCAGATATGCAAAAATTAAAGAAATCAATGAAACTGAAAAGAGAAAAATGATTTTGGAATTATTCTGACACCAAAACCAGGGAAAGTATAAAAATAGAAAGCTACACACCAGTATCTCTCATTAATACAGATGTAAGAATTTCCAATAAAACTGGTGAAAAGACTCAGCAATGTAAAGAATTTTACAAGATAACCTGAAACTTATTTCAGGAATGCAAGGACAGTTTGATATTCAAAAATCAATGAATGCAATCCACCATATTGACAGGTAACAGAAGAAAAATCATATGATCATATCTACTGATTGAGAAAAAGTAACAAAATTCAACATCAATTCATGATAAAAAGTTTCACTAAGAGGAACTGAGGGGAATTTCATCACCTTGATAAAGAGCATCTAAAAATAACTTACAGTTTAAATAGTACCAGTAAAGTACTGAATGCTTTTTTCCTAGCATCAGGAACAAGGCAGGGATATCCACTCTCATTTACTCTTACTACTACTGCAATACTTCTGGACAGGAACTGAAAGTTCTAGTGCTGGAAGTTTTATCAAGGGCAGTAAATCAAAGAAGAAAATAAAAAAGCAGAAAAAGAAGAAAATAAAAAAGTCTTATTTGCAGACACCATGGTTGTCTATGTAAAAAATCCAAAGGAATCTACTTCTAAAACAACTTTAAAATGAGTAAGTTGGTTTTTTCTTAAAGATTTTATTTATTTATTTGACAGACAGAGATGACAAGTAGGCAGAGAGGCAGGCAGAGGGAGAGAGGAAGGGAAGCAGGCTCCCTGCTGAGCAGAGAGCCCGATGCGGGGCTCAATCCCAGGACCCCAGGATCATGACCTGAGCAGAAGGCAGAGGCATTAACCCACTGAGCCACCCAGGTGCCCCTGAATAAGTAAATTTATAAGGTCAAAAGATACAAGTTAAATGTACAAAATTCAATTATATCTTCATATATAAGTACTGAACATGTGGACATCAAAATTTGTATACACTAGAAATTAATGTGCAGTTACCAAAACTAAGAATATTAGTATCACTGAAATGCCTGGGTAGCTCAGTCAGTAAGCATCCAACTTTTGATTTCAGCTCAGGTCATAATCTCAGGATTATGAGATCAAGCCCCACCTCGGTCTCTGCTGGGTATGGAGTCTGCTTAAGATCCTCTCTTTCCCTCTCTCCCTCTGTCCTTCCCCCGTGCAAAAAGAATACAGTATCACTTTCCTATTTTTTGAATGAAGTAATTTGTAAAACTAATAAAACCCGTCCAACACATGTATGCTGACTAAATGTTGATGAAATAATTCAAAGATGTAAATAAATAAGGAAACTTACCGTGTTCAAGAAGTGGAACACTGAACACAATAAAAGCATCAATTCTCCTCAAATTGATACACAGATATAACATTATTTCTAAAAATTCCCAACAAAATTTTTGTAGGTATAATAGATATAAGCAAATCTGTGCTATGTTTTATATAAAAAGGCAAAGAATTAGAACAGCTAAAATAATTTTGAAAAAGAATGAAGTATGAGGAATCAATCTACGTGATTTCAGATTTAATAGAGCTATAGCAGTTAATCAAGAATGTAGGATATTGGTGGAGAGGCAGGCACATAGATCAATGAAAGAGAAAGCAAATCCAGAAAGAAATCCATATACACATGCCATCTTATTTTGACCAAGACAAAAAAGCAACTGACTGAGGGATGGACATCCACAAAGAAAAAGGACTTCAACATAGGACATATCTTATAAAAATTAACTCACAATGAATGATGAACTTAAACATAAAAGATAGAACTCTAAAACTTTTAGAAAAAGGATACGAGAAAATCTCATAATCTAGGGCTAGAAAAGAACTCATGGCTTGGACTTGACACCAAAAACACAATACACAAAAGATAAAACTGTTAAATGAACTTATCAAAATTCAGCTGCTCTGCTGAAGACCCTATGAAGATGAAATTTTAAAAAGATACAGACTGAGAGAAAATGCATGCCAACCACATAATTGACAAAGAACTAGCATCTAGAAATTTGAAGAACTCTCAAAACATATCCTTAAAAAAAAAAAAAGAAAGAAAGAAAGAAAAAGAAAAAACACAACACAACATCCAATTGGGAAATGGGCAATGACATGAAAAGTCATTTTAGCAAAGAACACGGATATAAATGGCAAGTAAACATGTGAAAAGGTATTCAATATTATTAGTCATCAACGAAGTGCAAATTTAATTCATGTGAGATTATCACTATACATCTATTCAAACAGCTTAAAAAAAAAGACAACACCAAATGCTGGTGAAGTTACAGAGGAAACTACATCATTCATATGTTACTGATAGGAATGAAAACAAAGACACTCTGGGAAAACATTTGACTAGTTCTTTTAAAAATTAAATACACAACTATCATATAGCCTGGCAATTGGATTCCTGGGCATTTATCCAGGAGAAACAAAAACTTATTCATATAAAAACATGTACATTCGTTCACAGGAGCTTTATTCATAATAGCCCCAAACTGGAAACAACCCAGATATCTTTCAACAGGTGAGTGGTTAAATAAACTGTAGTGTCTCCACACCAAAGTATTATTTGGTAATAAAAAAAGAAGTAATAATACAACTTGCATGAATCTCTGGAGAATTTTGTTGAGTATAAAAAAAACTAATCTCAAAAGACTACGAACTAATGACTTTATTTCTGTCACATTCTTAAAATGACAAAATTAGAGAAATGGAAAACAGATTTGTGATTGCAAGATGTTATAAAGGAAGAACTATAAAAACGGCAACATGAGGAATCCTTGAGGTGAAAAAATGCTCTGCGTATGGCTGTATATATGTCAATACTCTGTGATATTTACCACAGTTTTCAAGATCACTGGTGGAACATGGATAAGGGGCCTGTATTATTTCTGATAACTGCATATTAATTTCACAATTATCTCAAAATAGAAAGCTTGGCTAACAAATTAAGCAAGGCTGATACAACAATAATGGCTACAACCAAAACGCAGGTGAGTAATGTGTGCTTCCCCTTCCTGTTCTCACTCCTTGGGTAGACTGTCTCTCTGTGGGGCTTTGAGTTAGGGTTACCATGTCAGGTTATGCTCTCACTCCGTATCTCCTGATTAGCTGACCTCATTCATTCTGGAGGCTTTAATTACCATATGCCAATGATTACCAAATTTGTATTTCAAACCAATTCCTCTCCTCCAAAGTCCAAACATATTTTACTGATAAATGAATATCTCAATCTAGGTATTTTAGAAGCACCTGAATCTCAACATATACATTTAAACACACTATATTTTCTCCACAGCTCCTAATCTACTTCTCTCAGGGCCTTCCCTGTTTTGGCAGTTGTCACTACATCATCCAAGGTACCCAGATGCTAACACTGAGAGTTTCCTCTGTCTCACATACACAACCAGTCAATCATAAAACACCATTAATTTAGGTTCCTATATACACGCTCCATCAGTCTAGTTCTTCCCATCCCACTGTCACCACCTGGTTTAAGCTATCACCATAATAATCTCTTGAATGATTTCTGCATCCCCAATTGTGTCTTTCTTAAAAGCATCCCTCCTGAGGCAACCAAACTGATCTTTACAAAATCCAAATCCAAACACCTTACTCCCTAGCTGAAAATTTTCCAATGTTACCCACAATGCTTGCCATAATTTCATCAAAGCTTACGAAATTCCACATATTCTGATTTCCATCTGCATACCACCCTTTCGCCTCTTTACTAAACTCTAGCCATATTAGATTCTTCTAATTTCTCCTAGGCATCCAGCTCTTCCTCACCTCAGAGCCTCTGCATTTCCTCCTACCACTCCCAGCCCAATCCATCTAATATCTACTCATCAACTCTTAATATCACTTTCTCCAAGATGGGTTTTGCTGAGTTCTGGGGAGGGAAAGTCCTTGTTAAATAATGAAAGGGACACCTACAAAACTTCAAATAAAACTAATTGAAGTGTTTTAATAAAAAATAGTGAAATAATTCTAAAATTCTTATGAAGATAATATCTAAAACTATAAATCAATATACTTCAATATAGAAGTCCTACATATTTGGTTTGGTTATTTAGATTAATCTGGCCCTACTCGACAAGACACCTGACATTCATTTTCTTTGGAATATTTTTTTTTCTTTTATAGCTTTTTAAATATGACGTACTATAATAATAATTCTCCTAGTAAGAGGCTTCGTCATTCACAAACTACGACTGTGACCTTGAATTTGCAGTCTCCAGAATTGTGAGAAATGCATGTTTGCTGTTTATAAGCCATGTGGTCCATGATTTTTGTCACAGCAGCCTTAACTGACTGAGACAGAAAACTGGTACCACAAGTGTGGTACTGCCACAACAAACACCTACAAATGTGAAGAGCTCTGGAACCGAGTAAGGCGCAGAGGCTGTAAGAATTCTGAAGTGCATGCTAGGAGAAAGCCTACCTTACTGGGAACAGACTACTAAAACCATCTCTGGTGAGGGCTCAGAAGGAGATGAGAAGAGACAGAGCAAGCTTCAAACTTCCTGGAGCATACCTAGGTGGTCTTGAACAGAACGTTTGCAGAAATCGGGACACTCAAGGCCATTCTGATGAATTCTTAGATGGCGATTGGGTACATGTTGTTAGAAACTGGAGGAAAGGCCATCCTTGCTACAAAGTAGTAAAGGATGCAGCTGATTATGTTCATGTCCTAGTGTTTCATGGAAGACAGAACTTGTGACCAATGAAATTGGACATTTGGATGAATTTTTCTAAGCAAAGTGTTGAAGGTGCAGCTTGGATTCTCTTGAATGCCTACAGTAAAATGAAAGTAAGAAGAAATGACTTGAACAGTATTTGTAATCAAAAGGGAAGCATAAGTTTAAAATTTGGGAAAGTCTCAGTTTAGCCATATTACAAAAAATGAGCAAGCATATTTGGAAAAGACCATGAAGACTGTGGTCACGAGACCTTCTGATAAGGAGATCAGGAAGGGTGTGAACCAGGGATTTTTATTAGCCATGCCTGAGAGGGAAAATAGCAATTTGAACTAAAGGAAAAGACAGTAATAATCAATGAAGGTTGTTGTGAAACTTGGAATTTATTAAGAGGAGGCCACAGAGCTATACTATTTCAAATGTGCAACATTTTTTAAGACAAGGGAAAAACTCTAAAGGCGATTCAGAAACTATCAGGGCTTCTTCCTTGGATTCAAAAGGGGGAGTGTATCACCTGGGTTTCAACAAACCAGAAGACTCCCACCCAAAGCGGGGTAGCTGGACTCACCCCTCACAGAGCCCTGGAGAAGTAGCTAACTCCACTTGTATTTCAAAGGATAGAGCCACCCAGAGCAAGGTCAAGTCTTCAACAGAGACCCCTACCAGGGCAAAGCTCAGCAGAGATGCGGGGGGTCGGGCTGCAGGTACCCCACAAGTGCACACTGGGGAGAGCCACAGGTGTATCACTCCATCTTGGGAAAGATGCTGTGTAGGCTGTGCCCAGCAAAGTCTTGGAGGCAAGGATACTCTAGTGTGTCTGGAAGGTGGGACCCCTGTTCCCAGTGTGCCTGGCAGACAGAGCATCAAATTAAAGATTATTCTTGAGTCTTGATTTGATGTTTTATTCTGCTGGGTTCTGACTTACCTGAGACCTATCATCCCTTTCTTTCCTATTTCTCTGTGTTGGAATGGGAGCGTTTAACTCTATGCCTGTAAGATCATTACACTCTGGAAGCACACAACCTGTTTGAATTCAGATGTTCACAGCTGGAGCGGACTTTGTCTTGGGATGAAGCATTGCTTGAATCTCAGCTATATCTAACATAGATGATATTTAGATGAGACTTTGGGAGTTGATGCTAGAACTAGTAAGACTCTGGAGGCTACTGAAATGGTATGAGTGCATTTTGCCTTTGAGGACAAGAATTTTAAGGGGTCCAGGGGCAGGATGCTAAGGCCTGAATGTGTGTGTCTCTTCAAAATTCATGTTGAAATCCTAATGTCCCATGTGATGATATTAGAAGGTGGGACCTCCGGGAGCCTGCCTAGGTCATAGGGTGGAGCCCTCAGGATTGTGATTAGTGTTCTTTAAAAGAGAATTCGCCAAGAGGCGCCTGGGTGGCTCAGTCGGTTAAAGAGAGTTCCCCTGGCCCTGGTCTTGAGGAGACAACAAGAAGCCTACAGTGGGCCTTTACCTGGGCATGCTGGCACCCTGATCTCACACTTCCAGCCTCCAGAGCCAAGAGAAACACATTGTGCCAAGAGAAACACATTGTTATTTATAAGCAAAATCAGATGAGTACTACCCAGTCTTAGTAATTACAAAATTAATAACAAAGAAAAAAAAAACACATAGAAAATGACTGTTGGGATGTGCTGCACAAAAAGTCCTTTGTTCAAGGGCCACTTGGATGGCTCAGTCTGTCGAGCATCCCACTCTTGGTTTGGGCTTAGGTCATGATATCAGGATCAAGAGAACAAACCCCACATGGGGCTCTGTGCTCAGTGCAGACTACTTGAGATTCTCTTTCTCCCTCTCCCTCCTCTTCTCTCCCTCTCTCTAAAATAGATGAATAAAATCTTTAAAAAAAAAAAAAAAAGTAATTTGTTTGAGGCAGGGTTGCCTGGCTGGCTCAGTCCATAGAGCATGCAACTCTTGATCCCAGGGTCGAGTTCAAGCCCCACAATGGGTATAGAAATTACATTAAAAAACTTTTTTTTTCCTAAAGTAATCTGTCTGAAGCTTTGGAAGATGTGTTTATAAGTACTCTGTGAATAATAATTTAGAGAGGCTAGGGTGTTACATCTTTACCTTTTAAAATTCTACAATAAGGGACGCCTGGGTGGCTCAGTTGGTTGGGCAGCTGCCTTCGGCTCAGATCATGATCCCAGCGTCCTGAGATTGAGTCCCACATGGGGCTCCTTGCTTGGCAGGGAGCCTGCTTCTCCCTCTGCCTCTGCCTGCCACTCTGCCTGTGCTCGCTCTCTCTCTCTCTAACATATGAATAAATAAAATCTTTTAAAAAAATAAAATTCGGGATGCCTGGGTGGCTCAGTTGGTTAAGCGGCTGCCTTCGGCTCAGGTCATGACCCCAGTGTCCTGGGATCGAGTCCCACATCGGGCTCCTTGCTCGGCAGGGCAGGGAGCCTGCTTCTCCCTCTGCCTCTGCCTGCCTCTCTGCCTGTGCTCTCTCTCTCTCTCTCTCTCTGATAAATAAATAAATAAATAAATAAAATCTTTAAAAAAATAAAATTCTACAATAAAAAGTAACTGTAGGGGTATTTGAGTGGCTCAGTTGGTTAAGCGTTTGACTTCAGCTCAGGTCAAGATCTCAGGACAAAGGCCCACATGGGGCTCCCTGCTCAACAAGGAGTCTGCTGGTCCCTCTGCTCCTCCTCCCCCTGCCCCTGCTCCTGCTCCTGCTCTTTCTCTCTCTCAAATAAATAAACAAATAAATCTTTAAAAAAGAAGTAACTGTAATGAATCTGTACGTCCTAATCTCATTTTTTTCCTGATATCCCATCTTCGATTTCAAAGTAAATACAGATACTTCATACTGAGTACTACTCAAGAATTAACTGATTCCACTAGGAATCATGCCTTCATCTATTTGTCATACTAGTCTTCAGCTGTATGGCCCATACATCCATGGTTCATGATTTTGTGTACATTTAATCCTCATTCCCTGTTAAAACCATCTGGTTAAAGGCATCATTACGAAGCATAAAAATCCTGAAGGATCCCTAAGAATGGACTGCAGGATATGAGATAAGAAGAAAAGCCAAGTAAAAGATACAACCATTATTAACTGAAGTAATGTAAAATATGCTTGCAGAACAGAAAGCAGACACTTGGGACTACTGTGGAAAAGAAGCAAGGATGCTCTAAGAGTGCTTCTTCACAGACTATTACTGTTCGTATTTTGCCGACCTCAAGTTATTAATAAAACCAGGCGTTTCTAAACTGTGAAGGAGGACATACAATCAAATCTGTATTAACCAAAAGGCTGAAGGAGCAGCCTAGTCTGACTGACTAAATTTACTTATAAAGCCTTTTTGTTTCAACTACTGCTACTGAAACCCTTTCTAAAATGTATTAGAGTATACTTTCTTGCCTTAGCAAGTACAGTATAGCAAACATAAATTAAATCACTGGTGACTGCAGGTCTTATATGGTAAGTCCATATACTCGGGTCAGCCTTGCTGTAAGCATCAGTTTTCACTGGACCCTAATGATGATGGTGACATTTGGGCTAAATGTATACAGACTGGCCCTAGGCTACTCATTCTTTGGAAATTCCTCTTTAAAAACAAAAACAAAAACTAAAAAACCTAAACTGTTTAGAATCAACTTTTTAAAGGGGAAGAAAGGAGCTCATTTTCCTGTAAGTCAAAAGTAGGAAAAATAAACCTGGTTACCTGAGCTTTTACTGTATCACTGGAGCTTTTCTAAAGCAATAGATATTCTTGAAAAATCTGTTCCATTTCAACACTTTTAAGGAAATGAGTGCCTATGAGCAAAGCTGGGGAAAAAGAAAGGTAAAATTCAATTCCTAAGTGGAGAAGAAAACAATACTGAAGAAAGCTGGGCAGTATCCAGGAATTAACTAATGTCATATGTACTAGGTATGCTTGTGTATCATACACTACTAAGCACCACAGCTACAAAAGCCTTTTCTGCCTATGTCTCAGTTTCCTTATCTGCAAAATTCAAAGACTAGCCATATACCATATACCCCACTAGTATACAAAGGCCTCCCATGCTGTGATTATGAACAAAGGGATATTACTGTCGTATCAACTGAGTGGTGGGGGAGGGGAGGTCAGGAGGAATAACTTTCCGAGGGGAGGTACAAAGCATAAATTCCTAAGGAGACTATTCTCTGCAGTTAATTTGGGAACACCAGCTGGTCATTTTACTCCTCTTTTTACTGCTTTTCGGCAAAACACTAAATGAGTAACAAATCAGGAGTTGATTGAGTTGCATCTTAGGGATTAAATATTAAATACCCCAAAAGAGTGAAGCAACCATAGAGGTTTGAATTCCTTTCGGTTTCCTTTCTAGTCTTATCCTAAATGAGAAATGTTAGCAATATTTGTGGTCTAATCCACAGACACTGGAATAGGCATCAGTAGAGCAGAGTGGGAATTGAGTTCTAGTCTTAACAGAAGCAAACGGTATGATCTTAGGCAAGTCACCTACTCATCTGCAAAGTATTTCCTTCTAGTTCTGTCATTAAACAGGAATGCCATCACAGGCGTCCCTGGGTGGCTCAGTGGGTTAGGCCTTTGCCTCTGGCTCAGGTCATGGTCTCAGGGTCCTGGGATGGAGCCCTGCATCGGGCTCTCTGCTCACCAGGGAGCCTGCCTCACCCTTCTCTCTTTGCCTGCCTCTCTGCCTACTTGTGGTCTCTCTCTCTCTCAAGTAAATAAATAAAATCTTAAAAAAAAAAAAAAAGAATGCCATGACAGATCCAACACATTTCCTTTGAAAATAAAGACATCACAAATAGTTCAGAAGAGTGCCATCCACAGAATACATTTTGACTTTGAAAAGGCATTTGACCAAGTATTGAATGCAAACATTAAAACAGGCTGCATATTCAAATGGGTTCTTAACTTTGAACAGCAAGCACTGAGTAATGAATCAGAAGGAATGCTAGAAAGATGGATTCAATTAACAAGATTAAATTTAACCATGGATCCAAATGAATGGTCTAGATCATTCTTGAAAATTGCTACTATATGCACAGAATAAATTTCTGGCGTTCCGTCTGAATGCATCACTCCCTGTGTGTGGAACAACTGATTCAGTGGATTTTCCTCTTATGTTTCATAAGTATAAATGTAAACCCTGGCAATACAGTGGGGAAAACAAAAAACAAAACAAAACAAAAACGCACCACCCAACAAGAATGGAATAGGAGAGGCCTGACTGAAGTATGGTTCATGTGAAAAAGAACCGAGAACTCGAGCAGACTTAGAGCTCAACATGAGTCAACAGTGTGACTTGACTGCCAAAAAAGCTAACGTAATCTTCACCAGCGATTACAGAAGTACAGTGTCCAGTGCAAGGGTGTCCCAGCTTAGCTTCCCTGCATTCTCGGTGTCCTGCGCTGGGCCCCGCACATCTAGAGCCATGGGCTTGGGTTTAAGGGTGATCCTGACACATGAGAGCCATTCCATGACAGAAAGTGACCAGGAAGGGAAGGGACAGGGAAAACAAGTCCTGAGGACTAGACAGTCTGGAAAAGAGATGTCAGCATCTCACGAGAGGCTAGTGATGAAGTTCAGACCTGAGAGGACACATACCAAAGCAGACCCGGGGGACTGATAGGATTCGAACCCAAAACACATCTGATGCGTCAGCACTGGTGATGTTCAGGGAGTGCAACTGCTGTCACCTCCGGCTGCACCTCAGAAACACCTGGGAATGGTCTGAAATCTATCAAAGCCCAGGCCCCATCCCCAAGCAATTAAATTAGAATCTCTGGGGGAGGGCCTGGGTAAGGTAGGTATTAAAAGCTCTCCAGGGGTTTCTAATGTGCAGCTACACTTGACAATGACCAAGGTAAATACAATCAGGGTGTGCCCGTGCATGCGTTGTGTGTATGTCATAGAGGGGCTTCCTTCTCAGAAGCCCTTTATTTCCCAGATCTTTTCTGTTCTAGAATGTTTTATACTTTTAACTTGTTAACAATATCCTCTGTGATCATGAAGATTAGTGCTCTCAGCAAATATCTGAGAAGAAACCAAGTTTAAATAGCACAATCTCTTAATGGGAAGAAGTCAGGTTGAGTTGTAATAGCTAGTCTATTCTATTCATGAGTAAGAGCTTTCAACAATTTAAGCACTACTATCTTTGTAGAAAAGGACAACAGTACTGGCAAATTTATATGCTGATAAAACTTAAAAAAATTAACTCTAAAGCTTTGTAAGATAAATCTAAAGCATGGTAACATTCAAGACTTCTAAAGTTTTTTCCATGATAAAATAATTCTTAAAACCAAGCAGAAACTCCTCTGTAGTTTGAATGGTCTCTGCCACTAGTAGCTTAGCAAATGTATGTGAGAAGATGTTTTATTTTCCTACTTTAAATATTCTCCAAAAGTTTTTAGTAACAGAATAGCCTAGATTTTTCATAACAAATACACAGTTCTCTGTATCTCCTTCAGTGTTGGTTATATTCTTAATCCTATTGTTCTGACCACTGAAGAGTTCATACATATTTTACTAATCTCCTTTAAAAAGATATATCCATATGTGTTCCAAAACCTTCTGACCTCAATATAGGTCAAGCATCCACTGTAGTGGGTGGGGTTGTGCTTCTAAATTTCAGCGACCCCTTCACATTTTTCCACTTAAATATAACACACCCTCTCAACTTTCAAACTTTCACTTTAGGTTACGGTGAATTTCCTTTTACTTTTGTTATCTGCCATGCAAACAGCTTCTAAGGCATCTGAAGCTTCTTGGAGGCTACTGGAGGTCTCTCTCGTTAATCTTTGTCATGTGGTTCATAAACAATGAGAGTGGTATTAAAGATCATCATCTTGTTTACAGACAATCACCACCGAAAGAGCCTAGAAGAACGCTATGGATCTAGATGTATGCAGCCTGTACAAGGCATTTCAAAGTCCTGATGTGGGGACGGACGAAGCACATTATTCAACATCTTACCAAAAGCTGCTAACTGTACTGCATCTCAAGGAACAACTGCCCTTTCTGTATCAAAACACTAGTAAATAATGGCCTTACAAACATCTGAGCAGCTGCGGGCAGACAGTGTGCACCACAGCCAACAGTCACCTTTCCGTTTTTCAAGCACATACCTCTCACAGAAATGTTTTCAGTGCAGCAGTCTACAGAGCTGGTTATAACACCGGCACGATGTAACAACAAAATTCATGATGATTTTGCTTTTTCAGTCTGCCCCCCCCTTTTTTCTATATCCTTCCCTTCCTCTCCGTCCCCCAAAGAAAACCAAACCAACAATACTTCCACAAAACCTGACTCAGACTTATGAATATAATGCTTTCAGTGAAAGCAGACCAGCTTTGTAGGAGAACAGCTTTCATGAGAAGCAGGAAGCTGATCTGAGCAGCAGAGAGAGCAGGGATGGGGCGGAGCAGAAAGGAACTGAGCTGGGGGAGAGCGAAGCACAGACCGTCCTGGCTGCTTCCAGTCACTTATTGACGGTTTCATCTCAGAGCACAGATTTATGAACAGGGTGAACATCCATCCCGCCGTACCTTTTCTTTCTTTTACGAATCTCTGTCAATCTGGCAAACTATCACACAGGGGAAAGTGAGGCCTTACAGCCTCGCCAGAGCCCAGTTGCAGGGAAATGATGTAAGCTTCCCACCTCCCACCAGCCCCAGCTCTGCCAATCCACCTCTACTCTGACCTGTTAACATCCCCTCCCTCCCCCAGTGCCACTGCCAGGGGGCCGCAGGGCCCCGGGCTTGCCTCGCTGTGTCCTACCGTGCAGCACAAAGTATTTGCCAGAGGATAAGGAGTATTTTTGTTTTCAGGAAAGTATTCAATGAAAAAGCAAATGCCTCCCTATTTAAAAAATAATGCTAAGCCGACAAAAAGCTAGTCAGTCCCCAGGAGAAATAATATTAAATAGGACTGAGGTGAGAAATGCAATTTAGCAAAAGGCACAGAAGGTGTGATGTAGCAAAGGGTATAATAATGGCAGTTAGGAGACAGGTTTTGCTATTCTAATACCACCTCTGTGACCTTGGACAACTGGCTTCATCTCTCCGGTTTCATTTTCTGTAAAAGGAAAGAGTTAATATAAATTATATCTGAGGTCTCTTGTACTATTGTAATTTTATGAACTGATACCGGAAAGAAATAAGCCAGGAGCAAAAAAGCAATCTAATGGGGCCAACTCTTCGTTGTTTACTCAGAATTGCAAGTAATTCCTTCTCTGGAGCTATTTAAGGAATGCTTGACCAAAGTACTAGTAAATGTGAACGGGATCAGCAAAAGATTAGTAGGGAAGAAAGTTACAGGCACTTCAAATGTGAATCCTGATCCGGAGAATTTATGGAGAATAAGGATTATGTAAATTCAAGCTCAGGACAATTGATAAGCCCATGCATGGAAACAAATAATACCTATGATAGGACCCTAAACAGCAGAAATGATTTACCTTGGTAAGCAGTTCGAAAGGACACACACTTGTGCACATGCATGCCCATGCACACACATACACACACACCAAGGAGAAAAATTTGTTTTAATTATGAACCCACAAAACTGGTTACTAACACAACAGTCTTCAAATTTGGGTAGGCACACTGCTCTAAGTACATGATAGTTGCCAAAGGGTATCAAGAGTGCACAGGGGGGCGCCTGGGTGGCTCAATGGGTTAAAGCCTCTGCCTTTGGCTCAGGTCATGATCCCAGGGTCCTGGGATTGAGCCCCACATCGGGCTCTCTGCTCAGCAGGGAGCCTGCTTCCCCCTCTCTCTCTGCCTGCCTCTCTGTCTACTTGTGATCTCTGTCAAATAAATAAACAAAATCTTTAAAAAAAAAAAAGTGCACAGGCACAAAGATGGTAAATCAATTTCCAGACCAATGTTCCTAAGCACGCTTTTCTAGAACTATGTGCTGACAATGTCCTAGAGAGTAGGTTCCCCTTTCCCACCTTCCCTTTCCCAATCCCCCTATTCCAGCTCTACAAAATCAAGGCACATACCTCACCCATCACAAATCTCATGCTGGGGTAGGAAAAACCTCTGGGCAGGACACAAGGGGACAATGAAGAATGCTGGTCCTAGCTACTGTCCTTTGGCAACTAGGGTGGCTTTGCCAATTCTCTGCTTGGGATAAACTTGGAGCAGGACCTAATTTGGTTGTCAGCTGAGAAATCATTAAACATAATTTTAAATAATAGAGGTCTCTGAGATTTTGAGTAAGAACCAGTAACTTCAGAGTTAAGTGACACTGCTACACACGTTCTCATCTTCAACTTATTTACGAAAACAAAATTTCACAGCATATACATTAAAGAAGAATGAAAAACATACTCACCTCTTTCTGCAACGAATATTCTCACGCACTGATACATGAATAGAAAGAAAAGCACCAATAATGCACTTAGAGATAAATTCCCAATAAGATTGTATTTTTCCATTACTATTTATAAAAGTTTGTAATTCACACACATTATTTTGATCAACTGTGTACTAGAAATCACTGTAATGTTAACTTTTTTAAAAAAAATCACTTAGAGGCTTATGGTAACAGTAAATTAAATTTTGTTACCAGAAGTATGGTAAGATGGTCAAAAATAGATTTTTAAGCATAATAATACATAAGAATAAGAATTTAATGAGAAAAAAATTTGGTGAGTAAAATATAATAATAAAGACCTCAAGGAGAAAAGTTAACACTCTAAAATTTCAGACTGTTAGAGAGTAGTTTGTAAATAGTGGTAGTTTTATATAGCTATGGAGTTTGGTTCAAATAAAAATGCTGAAAAAGGATGGAACAATTTTATTAAGAAATTTCAATACTGGGATGCCTGGGGTCACAGATGGTTAAGTCCCACTCTTGGTTTTGGCTTGGTCATGATGTCAGGGTCGTAAGATACAGGTCTGCACTGGGCTTGTGCTCAGTCGGGAGCTCTCAGTCGGGAGACTCTCTCCTTCAATCTACCACTCCACCCTAAACCCCCTCACTCTCTCACTCTCTCTCAAAATAAATAAATCTTAAAAAGAAAAAGAAAGAAAGAAATTTCAATAGTTACAATCAACAACAATTTTAGCATTAGCAAAACTTAGGACAAAAAATTTAAATGTCAATGAAGCAATACATGAAGAAATCCAGAGTTTTCAAAATTCTTACTGGAGCAAAAATGTTTAAAGACTATTACACCGGTCACCCTTCTTTCATCCCCAAGCACCTTTCAAGGGTCATTACAGAGTTAAAAAAGAAGAGGAGGAGGAGAAGAAGGAAGAGGAGGTAGAGGAGCGGAAATCTAGAACCTCAGGAAATGAGCCACTTTGAGCAACTAGGCTTCCCAGTTACCCATGGCTCTTCTTTTAGTACCACAACACTTTTGCCTAATTTTCAACTACTATAAATGAAAATCTTCTCAAAATGGGGAACTCAGGGGCACCTGGGTGGCTCAGTGGGTTGAAGCCTCTGCCTTCAGCTCAGGTCATGGTCTCAGGGTCCTGGGATCCGCCCCACATCAGGCTCTCTGCTCGGCAGGGAGCCTGCTTCACCTTCTCTCTCTGCCTGCCCCTCTGCCTACTTGTGATCTCTCTCTGTCAAAATAAATAAATAAACAAAAAAATTTTTTAATGGGTAACTCATTCTCATCTTCTTAGACCACATCAAAATGGTTTCACGTCTTTTATTAGTGTTTCTCACACAATTTTCATTAACCCTAACCCTGAATGTTCACATATTGCCCCGAGACCTATGATGTTGCCCCTGTGTGGCTCCCTCGGTTCCTGCCAGCAGACTTGGGGCTGTGGGTTCAATTCCCGACCCACAGATCACTAACTGCCAGCCCGTGAGCTTGAGGGACGGAAACTCCCTGAGCTCCTTTTTCCCTAGAAAAAGAGGTTAATCTCACCTTTCTAAACTACCTCACGAAACTGAGATAGTTCACAGAAGTGAACATGCTTTACTTAAAAGGCCTTTTGGCCTTTTCCCCTTTTGGCCAAGTTCCTCCTATCACTTCTTACCACTGAGTGTCTCCATGAAGCTCCCCTTTCCATCCTAATTGTTATAAGGTGTGGAAATCAGCAAAAAGCTAACTAGATCTGTTTAATTCTGATAAAGACTGTTTAAGCCAAGAATGTATGTCTTTCATAAAATACATCAAGTTTGTGACTAGAGAGATCATTAAGTTCTGGATCATTAACAGGGCTGGATGGCAGAATAATGTACACAGAGATTTAACTCTGTAGATGCTCTAAAACCTCAGTCTGCACTGGTATAATATCAGTGTCACTGAACGGTAAGGCCTGACATTCTTAGATGTGACCACCCCTCCATTCATTTTGTTATTAAATCCATCCCACTCCCAATTACCGACACACAGGTGCATTTTACTTTTACTAATTATGTACTCACTAAATGTTTTTGCTTGTTATGGTACTTGGTAATCTAAAGCTTCAGTCTCCAAGGTACTACTCCATCTAGTGCCCTAGAACCTTAGGTTCATCTCCAGAAGCACCAAGTAAACTTCTCACTTTCAAAAGTAGCAAACAAAATTCAAGTAACATCAAAGGGAAGATAAGGTTTCAAAAAGTTAACTGATACTACCTGTTCTATTTAAAGTGTCCATATATGGTAGGCTAGGCACCTTATTCCATGAATTATTATGTGCTTACTATTATTATAGTGTTGCTTGACCCTGAATTTGAGCCTCAAAAATATTTAAGTGACTTGCTCAAGGTCACAAAACCAGGCAAGAAAGCCAGAACTAGAACTCAATCCTGCAGGTGAATGGTCCAGTAAAATTCCCTGGGATATGTACATGCCCCACAGAAAATGCTGGTATAATCAACAAAAAGTGTAGTGAGAAGCGGTGGCACGATCCCCACCCTATCCTGTGATTCCCACAGAGCATCATGTTTTAGTCTACAGAGCAGATCTGAGTTTGAATCCAGAGCATGTGACCTTGGAAAAGTTATTTAACTTTTCTTCCTCATCTACAACAGACAGTAACAGCACCTGTAAGGTGGCTGGGGTATTAAAAGAGATAGTGTCCTGGGGCACCTGGTGGCTCAGCTGGTTAAGTGGCAGACTCTTGATTTCAGTTCAGTCATGATTCCAGGGATCAAGCCCCGTGTCAAGCTCCCTGCTTAGCAGGGAGTCTGCTACAGGATTCTCTCTCTCCTTCTGCCCCTCCCCACCCCTGTCTCTGTCTCTGAAATAAAAATCTTTAAATAAGATAGTGTCCTTAAGCATAGCACCAGTCATAACCTTGCATTTACTAAATAATAACTAACATTTTTGAGCTCTTATGGTATGACATGTCTTGATTCATCTAATTCTCCGCAATAATCTTACGGCATAATAGCTACTATGTTTTACTGATGAGCAAAGACTGTCCAAGAGAGTCTAAGGTTCCAGCACCAACACTGAGGCTAAGCAGTCTGACTCCACAGCACACAATCCCAACCACTGTGCCCTGTCTCTCATGAAATGATCAGAATGAGGGCACGACACCTTTATTCTTACCATCACCTTTACCATCTTCAACTCCATCATCAACCTTCTCTGCAGTTAGCCCGGAGGACCACCCTAGCAATTAGACAATGAGCTGGGAATTTGACTAAGTGAGACTGACAGGAATAAGGGCTTCAGGGAAGAGGCCAAAAAGGAAGACAGTACCGAGAAGAGAATAATGAACAGAACGGAGAAATTACGAGGATGCTGGAAAGTAGAAACATGAAAAACTATGGGCTACTAGATTGAGGCACTTCGCCTAAGTAAAACAAATTTACATTTATAAAATGGTATCAGGTGCCTACAGGAATACTAAGAAGAAGAAATGGCAAAAACCTGGCCTGTGATAGAATTTGGGGTCTACTCCCTATCTATTTAATTGTTATCTGAGCCTGGGGGAAATGTGTTGATTTTAATCAACTCTCAACCACGACCTGATACAGGCACAATGAAAAAGCATTTACCTTTTCTGAAAGTATCAGAGCCAACATTTGTCCCTCTCAACTACTAAACTGCAACTCTATTCCTTTGGCAAAACTTAAATCACATGCTCACGCAACGTCACTTCTGAGTCTGGATAACCGTGTTTCGGTCTTTGAATACACATTATTCTTCTCTATGGCTATTGTCCAAATCCAAAGACTGTTTTTTGCTTGTTTTATTTTTTCACTTAAAAGGACTGGGGAAAAAAATCAGTCCATTTCCTTCATGCAGTTAAGACTGCATCCTATGTGTTTCCAAAGGCTCCGCACATGTCACTGATAGAGTCCTGATGGCTCTCATTTTGAATACAAACCTGGTTTCCCCAATACCCTGTAAGATCCCACAGAAGAGAATCCTTGTTTTTGTTCATCTTTACATCCCCAGCACCTAGTACATTATGTTGCACCCAGTAAAAGATCAGCTGAAAGTTTTCAAGCCTGTTTTCCAACTCCTTCAAGGTTTCTTTTGCCACTGAGCTTACTCCAGGAACCCATCTCTTTAGATAGTGATAATCTTAGATAACAAAAATGGGTTAGGATTTAGTGGATTCGTGATGACTTCTCTGGCAATTGGTACAGGAAATAAGGGACCACCCTTGAGTTGATGTTTCAAGATCCATTTTGCTGAACCTAAGCCCAGCATTCATTTCAGACAAAAGATAGGCTTCAGGGTCATAATCACTTAAAATTTATTGAACAGCTCAAGGGGCTTTGTTAATCCCATACTATCCAGCACAAGATCAATGTCGGATAAACACTTTTATATTGGTTGATTAATTGACTGCTGCTATTAGAACTGCCACAGGCCAAATGCAGGCTATCCTTGAAGTACCACTGACCAACAAGCATGTTTAAAGATTTCACAAAACACCAGTTAGTCTCTAAGATAATTAGCCATAGAGAAATGTAAAATTACAAGACAGTCAGACAATTAAAAAATCCCCCAAATATCACACTTCTATTTTTTTCCATATAAAGAGGGTCTTTGAAAAACCTAAGGTTTAAGGAACCTTTAGCTTAACCTAGAAACTGAAACATTCTTCCATTAACTAAATGGTACAATCTAATAGAAATTGTTGGCCCTTAAGGTATGTGTATGGGGGAGAGAAATTCAAGATTAATGGTCATCCAGTATCCCTGAAATCTGCCAAATCTGATGTTTTAATAAATCTAAACATACGTATTTGAAGAAGTTACCTGAAGTCTCCTGAAAATTGCACATGCCCCTTTTTTAAATAAAACCTGAGCTCATGCACACTGGTAAACACAGCTAAATAAAAAAGAAATAAATTTTAAAACTTTAGGTATTGCACAGATCTATTTTTAAATGTTTCAAATTTCCCTAAGATTGCTTAGCATTATTAGACTCCAAAAGACATTAAGATTGAGCATTCTGTTCAATGTTAAGGCTGCTATGATACTGAAAATCAGTTTAAGGTATTTTTTAAAATCACCAATGTCATAAAGAACTCCTGGTTATCTTAATATTTCTTTAAACCCAAAACACCTCAAGGAAAAAAAAAAGTAGGGAATTGTAAACAGATAACATTTTGCAAGCTGATAGGCTTACTTATAAATTTTCCCAAATATCAAAGTCATACTAAACTGGGAGACTACTTACTAATTTCTTGATCAGGTTAATCTCCTCAATATAAAGCCACATTAAGGGGCACCTGGGTGGCTCAGTGGGTTAAAGCCGCTGCCTTCGGCTCAGGTCATGATCCCAGGGTTCTGGGATCGAGCCCCGCATCGGGCTCTCTGCTCGGCAGGGAGCCTGCTTCCCTTCCTCTCTCTCTGTGCCTGCTTCTCTGCCTGCTTGTGATCTCTGTCAAATAAATAAATAAAATCTTTAAAAAAAAAATAAAGCCACAATAATAGCTACCTACAAGTTATAAATATAATGTAAAAAAATGTTTTGAAGTACCACAATGATTACAAAAGTTAAAACAGCATAAATTAACTAGCAAGTTACACTTTCTCCTCACCACACACATCCAAGTATTTTCCTTTTACTTTTGTAAAAGACATTTCAATTACCTACAGTTAAGTACTCTGTCTCAAGGAAACATTTCTATTAGTATTAAGACCCCTTAAAATAAATAGAATTTTATTAAGTATAAAATTTCAGTATTCCTTTTAACTGTGCACCATTACTGAGAGTTGTAACATTTGATTTTTATAGCTCCTTACAAGTAAATAAATCATATTTGATAGAAATATATCCTCTCAAATCAGATTACATATCACTTACCTGTGTGTTCTTTTTAATCTGACAATTTTCCCACAAAAAAGGTTTACTTCTCCTATACTCTAACACTTCTCCAGCTGTAAGGTTTCCTATTTTAAAGTCATCACTTGTCAATGCTTCAGCAAGCCACTTCTAAGGGGCACAGACATCTAAGATGGGTCTATAATACACTAACATTTTTTAGTGATGAGTTTAACAAACATATTTTACAATACATTTTCACTTCAGAGAAAACTACTGAGATAAATGTTAGTTCCATTTCATGGAGAAAGACCCTAAGATCCAGAGAGGTCAAGCATCTCACCTACTCAATGAGCTAAAAAGTCAAGCCTTGAACTAGGTTTTCTTATTTCAAATCAGGTGCTTTTAGTATACACTGTAAAGTTTAGAAATATATTTGTTCATTAATACAATATAACATTCATGGGAGGGGGCGCCTGGCTGGCTCAGTCAGTGAAGCATCTGCCTTCAGCTCCTTATCTCAGGGTCCTGGAATTGAGCCCTGCATCAGGCTCCCCATTCTCCCTCTGCTTCCCTCTCCCTCTCCCCACATTCATACTCTTTTTCTCTATCTCAAATATAATCTTTTTTAAAAATTTTTAATTTAAAATTTATGGGAGAGGAAGAACTCTACATGCTTCTAAAAGGCCTCCTCCCCTCCTACCCACCTTGAGCACCTGACTGTTTCTGCATCTTTTTCCTTTTTTTTCTTCTGTTTTTGCATCTTAAACCAAATCTTTTTAAGCCTTTTATTGGACTTGCAGAGCTCCCTGAATTCTCTAACCACTGTTTTGATCCCTTTTACTTTCATTATTTTTAAAACTTTCTTCACTGTCCTAGAATAAAGACCATCAAGAGGCTCGTTGAAAATTATCTAAGTTCACTTTTTCTTTAGATGAGTATTGTAGTTTAAAAAAACAAAAAGGCTTCTTTTAGAATCTACAAACACCAGAGAAGAAGGAATATATACCTTAAAAGCTAATGATATGATTCTATCCTTCATCTATAATTCTGTCCTTAAGACTATGGGGGAAAAAAAATCTCTCCAGAAAGGCATTAACCTTTAGGAAATTGGCCAATTCCCAAGAGTGGATAATGCCTGGAAGCTGGAGGCATTAAGGGTTGCGTTAAGGAGGCATGGTCATGAAAGGTCAGGAATGCAGTTTCCGGTAATAGTGGGACAGGCAAAGCCGTGACTTCTGTTGGGACCACACACAAGCCATGCTGTTACTGAGAAGTGGACCCCCTGACCTCATACCATCTTCCAAACCCAAGTGCTGGTCACAGGCTCAGTGGAGGAGCTTTTGATGATAGAGTAAGTAGTAAGTAAACAAGCTCTCAGAAATGAGGGGGAGAAACAAGCAGTTGGGCAAGAGAGGGAGGCACCTGTGTAGGCAGGAGGGGCTCTGGATGGAGCTTACACTCTGAAGTTACTTAAAGAAATAAAAGAGAAACCAGTAAAGTAAGAGGGATGAACATTTAGAAAACCGAAGTAAAACAGACAGAGGCATTATATATAAACATTGTACAAATAATTCTCTGCTTAACCATATTATAAAGCATATAATTAGTTACTTGATTTATAAAATCTTCATGCTTAAAGCTGCTGTAACACACTGGTCTCACAGAATGGTAACTTAAGAAAATATGTTCAGAAGTGTTTACAAAGGTCCACTTTAAGGAAATACTTCATATTTGAAGCTGTAAAACTCAAGATCATACTTAATATATCTATAAACTCTATATTCTACACGAAGCTATACAGTCCTGGGAAAATGATGGAAAGCACTAAAACAAAGGCATGAAAGAACGAATCAAACTTCACAGAGTGTGATGCAAAATCTCTAGCCAAACTATGGCAATCACCCTTTTTAAACAAATTTTGTTTTGCCACATCTTGCCCTTTCCCTAAATACATCTGAGTGCCTTTTCTGTAATTATGAAGGCCAAGACTCTTGAAACAGGCAGAGAAACACGGAAATATTTCTGTACTTGAGCAATCGTCAGATTTGACTGCCTTCTTAGATATCTTCCGAGAGAAAAAGAAGAGCACAATTCCACTCCTGAAACTTTGAAGAACTGCTATGTAGCACTGCTCAAAAACCAACTCTACGCGGGCTTCCCTACTTCCTCTGGTGGAACTCCCTGAAACAGCGCCAAGAATCATTCGATCGCTTAGACTAGTGCTGATGAGTTGGAAGCAGCTGGAATACATGAATCAGTGGTCATTTCTCTGTTGTGTTTTTGTTTTCAGATAAGTATCTGGAGAACCAAGTAACAGGATAAAGAAAGCTCTCTGGAAGCAAGGGAAAGGCGACTGGATTAGGAGGTGGAAAACCTGGAGGACAGTTTTGAATCAGGATTAAACAGCTTTGACTTCAAATGTTCTCTAATTATTTTCTTCTAATAGTTTTGTTTTATCGGTTCTTTTTATAAGCTTTTGGAGGGTAAGAAGCCAAGTGCATTTCTTTATCTTCTAAGAGTACAAGGTAATTTGTGAAATAGTAGATGTAAAAGATATTTACTCGAGTATAATTAATAAGCTCCAATAATACAATGTTTTCCTCGTGTTTTCCCCACTAAATTTTAAAAATAGGAGAAAGAGGATAAAATTATATCTAAAGGTTCTAAGTGGTTATGTCAAAAAGGCCAAATGGAAGTTTCATGGGGCAGGGAAAATGGGTGTAACACATTATCACTAACTCAGACAACACAAATGTTCTTTGCAAATATCATTCATTTCTTAGCTAATATGAGCTTTAACTTCTCACATTCATGAACGCTCAGGAGTAGCTTACATATGTGATTTTTAAATTAAAATAAATATCACCTATAATCACACTACTACCAACATGTCTGACACCCAGTATTTTTTTTTTTGTAACCCCAAAGCCTGGCACATAAATAGGTACTCTGCCTTTAGATCATGCTGTATGTTCATTCTTACCCCATTTTCTGATACTCACATATGTTAGGTTCTAGGAAAAATAACCTAAGCACCTGCTCATATTCTTAAAAATACTGATGAACAACAATAAAAAAATACTGATGAACATAATATTAATGGCTGTTTTTTTTTTTTTTTACTCGAACAAGTAAACTCGGGCACAGAGAAATTAAGCATCTTGCAGTTGACAAACTAGAATTTTGAATCTGAAATGCGTGATTCCATGTTAGTAACCAAACTGCTTCTTGAGTGCTTATGCCTTCCACCTCTCATTCAACCACATTAGCTCCTGGCTTCTCTCCAACGTGAAAAGGCTGCTCAATCCAGGCTGGCTTCCTTACTAATCCTACACTCTACCCTTCTATCCCCTGCCCCTGTGGCTCCAGGCCCCTCTTCTTACTTTGTGACCACATTGTTAATACAGCTCCCTCTGTCGGTCACTTGCTCCTTTCTGCACTTATTCAAAATCTGACCATCTTTTAGGAGCTGGCTCATATCCCCTCCCCTCCATAAGGTCTTTCTAAGCAATCAAAACATTCATTCATTCATTCTATTCATTCAATAGTTACTTAATACCTACTGTATACCAGGCACTGCTTTGAGCAATGGGATAAAAAGAACAAAATTTATAAGGCTTCTGCTCTCCTAGGAAGAAGAGATGATAAGCAAAAAGATAATAATAATTTGGCAGTGAGATATATTATTAAAACAAGATATATGTCCTACTTCTGGTTGGCTTTCTGCCAACTTGGTGTAAAATTCTGAGTTACTAAAGGCAAGGATTCTGTTCTGTGTCTAACACCAGGCATATAATAGGTACTTCGGTGATGAGTAAATTAATATGTGTATAAATGAAGAGGATGGAAGAATGGATGAAATGATAAATGGACAGAAGGATGGATGGATGGATGGACAGATGGATGGATGGATGGACAAATGAACAACTGCAACCATTTTTTTCTCTAGGTTTTGCTTTCCCCAATTAGGTTATTCCCCCCCAGTTTGAGGCTCAACAGCCTACAGCCTGCATATCTGTGTGGATCTGGCCTGCCCCGTGAAGATGAAAATAAATCTGAGTGATTTTAGAGCAGACATCTCCAGGTAAGGCAAGATCCCCATTACCTCCTATCCACTTACCAAGTGCCTAGTTCCCACAGTCATGCTCTCTGCCTGGCTCCTGCAAGCATCTGCCTCCATACAATGTCTCCTTTAGGACGAGGTCCCAACACTTAATAACTAACAGGAGGCAGTAACCTGAAAAACTCTGTATCGTATTCTTTCCTACTTCTTTAGGAATTTTGACAACAGCAATTTCTAGTCAAGATTATCTAAAATTACAAGCAGATCCAAATCATTCCAATTAATGTGCCTAAATTTTCAAAAGCTTACCAAGACTAAGTTCATTTATCTCTAAAAAATTTATCTCTAAAATTTTCAAAACATTCAGAAGTGGTGGAACTTATTTTTAAATAAAACAAGATAAAATGGCAAAGCCCTCAAGAATGCAAAATCACCTTCTTATATCACTAGACACAGTAATCATAAGCTGTAATCAAGGACACTGTTTCTCAAACTTACTTCACCTTAACAACAAAAATAAATCCACAAACACCACTGCAGTCTAAGGAATATGGTCTTAATAGCTAAAAAATTCACTTTAGGTGCACATTTAATTATCAACAGTATCATAAACAGAAATGCAAACTTTTTGACAAAAATCCAATAGTAATTTCAGTTACAAGTTAATTAATCAGACCACCTAGAAAATACACTATTTCTTTCACATTTCTCATCTAAGTAAAACATAAAAAATTTTTTTAATTCTCATTAAGAACTAATACCTGAGGCTATGTCTATTACCTGACTCAATTTAAAAACCAGATCTAAAAAAAAAAAAAAATGAAGAGTTATTTCTTGAGAAATGAATTCATGTATATTTGTGGACAGATAATATACATATGTAAAACAGACTGTATTTTTTAAAAATATTTTATTTATTTATTTGACAGGCAGAGATCACAAGTAGGCAAAGAGGCAGGCAGAGAGAGGGGGAAGGAAGCAGGCTCCCTGCTGAGCAGAGAGCCCAATGCAGGGCTCGATCCCAGGACTCTAAGATCATGACCTGAGCTGAAGGCAGAGGCTTAACCCATTGAGCCACCCAGGCGCCCCCAGTCTGAATACTTTTAATCAAAGTTCATTACTCATTAATATTCAGATTCTAGTGATTCTTAAAACTTAAAAATTTTACATTTCTCTGCCTACCAGCTAGCATTCTCTGATGGACAAATAGTTAATAATATATAAATAAGCTGTTTAAAATAGACTACTGATATTTAAGAGAACCATGTGAATGAGTGGATAAATTATCTTGGCCAAATAACTAGAACTCTCTATTTATTTATTATTAACATTTCTGATTCTATACTGGGTATTTTAAAAAGGAGAACATTTGTTTAACATTAAAGGTATAAGAAAGAGCATCAGAAAATATACCTACAACTTGATCTTTTACTGTTCTTTCACAAAAATGTCCAAAAATTATAAACGAAGTGTGAACCTGACCAAGAAGAGTAATAATTATAGACTGAAATCTGAAGTTTCTGCAATTTCTTAGTTTAGGGGTTACTGACTTCCTCTTTACAATAAATATAGTATAACCATATAGCTTGTTTTCTTGCATCCTCCTACTGTGTTTTAATAACATAATTAAAATAAATTTACTTTTTTGTTTTCCAGAGTTTCTCATACAAAATATAAGTTTCCAATTGGGAAATATTTCCCTTATTATTTCAAGTGGCTCATGCCAATTTAGCATCACTAAAAATGATCGATTCTGATAAAACACTTCCAATGGGGGGAAAAAAAAAATCAAAGGAAAAGAAACAATCATATTTTTGCAGTACTGAGTTAAGTTAAAGCACCATAATTAGAAAGGTTTCTTACAAACATCAGAATTACCAAAGATGTAACAATTTAAAGACTTTTTAATTGTATTTTCTGTCACATATATAGTATGGACCTTTTGAGAAGCTGTTTTTTTCCACTTTGAAATACAGATACTTCCTTTTTATCTTAGCATATATAATCAGCTCCCAATTCCATCTCCAGGTACTATGCTCTCTCACTTCCTCCTTTCCAACTAAAACTTCTCAAAAAATTGGTCAACAGCAACTAATACCTTCTTCCCCTTCTTACTTGCCCCTAATCCATTGCTGGATGGCAGCTCTCACCCCCTTCATTTTTCAAAAATCACTCCCTGTAAGACCACCAATGGCCTATGGATTCCTAAATGCAGTGGTGGGCTCATATACAAACATTACTGTTTCCTCCCCTTGGGTTAGTGATGACATTCTTTTGGTTTCCCTCCTATCTCCTGGCCCCTCATCACTTAGCTTCTGCAGGAGTTCATGCCACCCCTCCATCTGCCCTCTTCCAGGCCTTGTTCCTATACTCTCTCCTGCATTTTTGTCTCCTGAAAGCCTATTAATTTAGATTTCAGTTGAAACATCACTTCCTCAAAGAAGCCTGCCCTGCTCCTAATGATCTGGTCAGCTCCTCACTTACAGTAATTCTCTTACTACCCAACCCATTCTTCTTCTTTTAAACATTTATTAAAATCTGAATTAAAATAATTCCTAAGTAATTATTTGACATCAACTATCTTTAATAGACTGTAAGGTTAAGGGGCTGTGCTCTCTGGTGTCCACTACATAGCATTCTATACATAGCATTCTATAACATGAACATCTGAAGGAAGAAATGAAGAAACAGAAAAAGGATGGCAGGGAGGAAATAGAAAATGTGTTTTGATAATTGACAAATGGAGAACTATGAACTTGGATTCCATGAGGTTTGTAAAACTAAAGAAAAAAATAATATCACCTCAATAACTTGATTCAGGTATTAAAAACAAACCCAACTGCAAAAGTAGTTGAAGGTCAGAACTAATAATATTTGAGACAGTATATTTAAGTTAAAAGTACAATTTGTCCCCAAAATTGAAATGACTAGCATGGTCTGTAAAAGACAAAACAGCCTCGTTTAAAAAAAAAAAAAGTTCCAGAAATCAAAACTGAAAACTGTTTTGCAGAATCATTAATCTACTCAGGCTCAGCATAAACCAGGTTATAATGAAGAAAAGCATAAACATATTAGAGTATTTTTCAAACATAAATTAACATTTTAAAACTATTCTCAGTGACTCAGTTTGCTCTTAAAAGTAATAAATAAAGCATTAATTACTCCAAAAATCTAGTACCCTATACTATTGGTGCAAATCATTCATTTATGCTATTTCCTTGTTCATAAAATAAGCAGTTGAGTAGCTATTACGTATCTGTGAGGTTCATTCCTCTAAGAGTTCTACCAAGAAACCTAACACAGTAACATCCAAGTCAATCAGAGACTCTGCTTCTGAGATTATTCAAAATACAAAAGATTATAGGCCTAAGAAAGCAGAGAAAAGCCCTCTGAACAACCAAGAGTTGTTTTATTAATACCCAACACTTCCCATATTTAAATACAGGCCTTTAAACTTCACCACATGTTGATTTTTATTTTGATCACTGTTGTGATATCGCTCGTTATCTTAGTAGCAAATCAATATAACTGGGATGCTAACAGCCTTGAGGAAAGTCAAAAGGAGAAAAGGATAAGAATGAGGGAATGGGGGGTGGGATTAAAGCACAGATCATTCTCTAAAGAACGCCAGCCAACACAGAGCATGTATAGTGTGGCAAAGAGCACAACGTATCTTGGTAACTAACACACACCTACATCATTCCATTAATCCTAACAGCAGTAACAGTGGTTTTGAAATACCAAAGTAAAATGATGTTTATTAAATTCTGTTTAGGAAGACAGGAAAATACATGATGATCAAAAGTTTAACATTTAAACTTAAACTTTCAAAGAGTTAAAAACTATTAAAAACAAAAGATTCTAGAACTTAAACTTGCAATCATTATACTTTAACTGGCATTGCAGGGCCACTGACAAAACGTTAGCACAGGAAGTACTACCTTATTGTTTATATGCCAATGGCCTTAAAGTAAAAAATTTAGTAAGACAGGGGACGCCTGGGTGGCTCAGTTGGTTAAGCGGCTGCCTTCGGCTCAGGTCATGATCCTAGCATCCTGGGATGGAGTCCCACATCGGGCTCCTTGCTCCGCAGGGGGCCTGCTTCTCCCTCTGCCTCTGCCTGCCTCTCTGTCTGCCTGTGCTCTCTCTCTCCCTCTCTGACAAATAAATACATAAAATCTTTTAAAAAAAAATTTAGTAAGACAGTAATACTTACAGTAATAATACTCGTAAGACATTAGTAAATAATGAACCATTCACTCACAATTAAAAACAAAAAAACAGAGAAAGTCCTCTCCTTTGTTGAAATTCGTGTCTGTTGAAATTCATGTCTGGAAACTGTCTTAAAATTATTATTAATTGTTTGGCATTTGGGTGGCTGTGGGTTTTTAAAGATGCCTACTTAACTGACAAGCTAAAACAACTTCTCAATCACGAAGACAAACTTCAATTACTTTGTTAAAAACTCGGTACCTGGGGCTCCTGGGTGGCTCAGTTCTTCAGTGTCTGCCTTTGGCTCAGGTCATGATCTCAGGGTCCTGAGATCAAGCCCCGCACTGGGATGACTGTTCAGCAGGAAGCCTGCTTCTCCCTCTCCCATTCCCCCTGCTTGTGTTCCCTCTCTCACTGTGTGTCTCTTAGTCAAATAAATAAATGAAATCTTTTAGACAATAAAAATAAATAAAAATTAAAAACCGATACTTTAAAAAAAAGACCAAAACGTTAGTTTTATCAACATTGTCTGGACATCTGGATGAAACTAAATACAATGTGACTTAGAAACAGGAAGAGATGGGTGAAGGTGGTCCAAAGATACAAACTTCCCAGGGGACAGAAAAATGTGTTAAAAAAGTTCCTAGGAGTGCTCAGTGGGTAGCTTAACTGACTAGTTTAGCGGCTGCCTTCGGCTGGAGTCATGATTCCAAGGTCCTGGATTTGAGCTCCACATCTGCCTCTCTTGCTCAGGGAAGAGCCTGCTTCTCCCTCTCCTTCTGCTTGCATGACGTGCACGCTCTCTCTGTGATAAATAAATAAAATCTTAAAAAAAAAAAAAAGTTTCTATATAGGGGCGCCAGAGTGGCTCAGTGGTTAAGCAACTGCCTTCTGCTCAAGTCGTGATGCCAAGATCCTGGGATCGAGCCCCACATCAGGCTCCCTGCTCAACAAGGAGTCTGCTTCTCCCTTTGCCTCTAACACAGGCTTGTGTTCTCTCTCTCTCTCTCGCTCTTTCTCAAATAAATAAATAAAATCTTAAAAAAAAAAAAGTTTCTATATATGCCATATGTGTACTGAAAATTCTTTAGGTAAAAACTGCACAATTTTTTGTCAAATGTTTCCAAAAGCATACAATTTTGCAAAAACATTTGCTATCTATAGGAAGTCCTTTAAAAATACTTCTACCAGGTTAAAATGAATACTTTATTAAAGAAAAAGTTTGCTGAAATATCTGATGTCCTAACAAGCTAAGAAGAAATTATTGCTTCTGCCTAAATCTTAGAAATAAAGATTTTTTTAAGTTGGAGATTCTTTTTTTAAAAAAAGTAAGTATTTGGCCATATATATATATATATATATATATATATATATACATACACACACACACACACACACACACATATATTGTCCTAAAATAAACATGTGCAATAAATAAAACCTTTTAAAAAATAAAAATAAACATGTACTGCTATAAGTGGAATAATGCTATACACACACTGAGACTCTCAACTCTACTTTAAAATGTATAATAGTAATAATAATGATATAGCAGAATTCTTTTTAAAAAAAATCAGACAACTACTCTTAGAGAACATGGTATAGGATTAAGCATTACATTTAACAGACTCTATAAATTCTGTCTAATTGCTGATAACCTGCATTCCTTATGTAGGACTTAGGTAAGTTTTATTATCTTAAAGTTCTGTTTGCAAACAGCCAACACAAGGATATTAAGTACCAAGGATGTATGGAATGTTACAAAAACTGAAGAACATCATTTCATGCCCATAGCAGAGGAGTCCAATTAGCAAACTAGTAATTATAATTTGGCATACAATTCCATTCTTAAAGCTACTTTTTAAAAATCTCTGCTTAATTCCACAATTATCATCTGTCTAGCATGTACAAAGCACTGTTAGGTCCTGCAAGACCGAAGACTGAAGAAAATAAAGTCCTTCCACTTCATACTTGGTAGGAACAAGGCACTAACAAAGGATCACAGAAAGGAAAATCCCCAAATTTTGGAATCCTGAAAAGAGACTGGCCTATATCACCAAAAAAGACTGTGCAGAAATGGAGAAAAGGTTATTCCTTTCCTAGGATGCAAAGGAAGTGTCTTAGATTTCTCTTTTATCTATCCTACACTTCAGAACTTAAGTGTGATTACTCTATAAAAGCTCAGTAAGTAAAGTATGATTAAAGATATTTTAAGACAAAACTAGCAGCTTCCATGAAAAATTAAAAGCTTGGTTTAAATTTGCTCCTAGTTAAATATAGATTATTCTTTAAGCAAAATTCATTCAGGAATTCACTTATGAATAAAAATTAAAAAGGTCAGTCTGCAATCGGATATCAGGAAGACTTTAGTTCTTTCATATTTTAAACATTTATTTGCATAATTACAGAAGGCTAAACCATGAAATTTAGCATGTCTTATTAAAAATATTGACCGTTTAGGGGCACCTGGGTGGCTCAGTGGGTTAAAGCCTCTGCCTTTGGCTCAGGTCATGATCCCAGGGTCCTGGGATAGAGCCCTATGTCGGGCTCTCTGCTCAGCGGGGACCCTGCTTCCTCCTCTCTCTCTGCCTGCCTCTCTGCCTACTTGTGATCTCTATCTCTCTGTGTTAAATAAATAAATAAAATCTTAAAATAAATAAATAAAAATAAAAATATTGACCGTTTAATATTTTAAAACCATAGGGTATTTTCTCCTGATAGCATACCTCTATCATTCATATTTTTGGTAAACAAACTATTAGGAATTCAACTAAAGTTTAGTGTAACTGACATCAAAAGATAACATTCCTTTACTAAAATGAATCCCCTGTGGAAACTGTAATTTTGATTCTTTAAAAAAATAAAACATGGGGCGCCTGGGTGGCTCAGTGGGTTAAAGTCAGCTGACTAAGGTCATGATCCCAGGGTCCTAGGATTGAGCCCCACATTAGGCTCTCTGCTCATCGGAGAGCCTACTTCCCCCTCTCTGTCTCTGCCTGCCTCTCTGCCTACTTGTGATCTCTGCCTGTTAAATAAATAAATAAAATCTTTTTAAAAAATAAATAAAACAAATAGTTAATATGTATTAATCACATGAATGTGCTATAACAATTTTGAACATTCAAAGAAAAAGCAAGGTTGACTTTACTGCAGGAGAGTAGTGAGAATAATAACAATGGGAAAAATTAACAACAAAAAACCTTTGGATGTGAGACTTTTTTTTTTTTAAAGGTTTTACTTGTGTATTTGTCAGACAGACAGACAGAGAGAAAGAGAGAGAGAGAGAGCGAGCACAAGCAAGGGGCACAGCAGAGGGAAAGAAAAAAGGAGAGTCCCTATTGAGCATGGAGCCCAGTGCAGAATTTGATCCCAGGTCCCTGGAATCAAGACCTGAGCCAAAGGCAGATGCTTAACGGGCTAAGCCACCCAGGCATCCCAGATGTGAGACATCATCTGCTAAAATACTAGCACAACAGAAGCAATGTCTTTGAAAATAATATAAAAAGGCAACATAAACTCCTAGGAAACTGAACTCTTTTTCATTTTTAAAAAAGAATGATGCATCAGTAGTCTATTTTTATTACATTAACCTTTCATAATTTCCTGTATCTGAACTTGAACTCTGTAAATGATGCTAAGCAGTTAAAATGAACTAGACCCAATTAATTGCCTACATAATGCCATAAGTAACTCAAATTTTACCTAAAAGATTATTGGCTTTTTAAATTCTGCTGCACTGATTAAAAATGACCTTCTCAAATATATTGCAAAGTTACATGGGGGGAAATTCACTGC
Source organism: Taxidea taxus jeffersonii (assembly GCA_003697995.1). NCBI lineage: Eukaryota > Metazoa > Chordata > Mammalia > Carnivora > Mustelidae > Taxidea > Taxidea taxus. The sequence goes on from RCUC01137176.1 coordinate 71,367, forward strand.
CATAAATACATAATTATATAAGTAACACAAATACCCTAAAATTTACCAACTCATATTCTTAAAACTAGATTTAAAAATTAATTCTGAAGAAAATGATAGTTGAAACTTAAAAGATACTCAACCTACTATAGGTACCTAAGGTCCCCACAGGATATAGAGAACTCAAGTACAGATGAAGACTGGGCTACAAAGAGCAATAGGGCTCAACACCGGACTAAAAGCTGGCTGCATTACTGGGGAAGAAAACACTATCTAAACTGTGAGGATTAAACTCCTTTAACTTCTTCTCTCTGGTCATAAAAGAGGCACCCTCAACATAGGTTAAGTGTCTTATGCAGAAAGAAGCATAAAGAAGTCTGTTGAGATGGGAGGGACTGCAGAGTATCCATCAACATTTGTTTGAAAAGACCTGCCAGGCTTTCAGGAGTTACACTTAAATAATGCGACCCTTCCAGACAGGACAATAAGGAGACAGATTAGACCCTTCAAGGGATGATTCATCTTCCAACTCATGGCGAGACGGGGATCCAATATAAAGCTTGGATTCTGCATGTTTGCTTAAGTAGACACTTACGCAGCTCTTGGCGTGACCTGTAACTAAACCAGTGAGCGGGTGGCACCTAGGGTCGCAGGGTAAGTGACTCAAGAAGGCTCCAGACTGAGCCGTAAAACCAGCAACTCTTCCAGGCCAAGCCTCACACCAGAATGCCTGCTCTTCACCTCCTGTGGGGGCCCATCCCCAAGATGGGCCGGGATGCTTTCTCAACCCTTTACAAGACCTGTCACCCACTCAGATTTTGAAGAACATTCTTAATAAACAGAAGCAGTATAGTGAAATAATGAAAAGCTGATTTTAAAAGCAAAGTAGCTTACTTCCACAACTCTAGGGGGAACACAATGTGAAAGTGAGAAAAGACAGAGGCAACGCTTCCCCAGCCTGTGTGATCCTTCCCTAGTTTCTAAGGGCTCCATAAACTCGGTAACTACTCCTGTGCTTGAGGGCTGGAGTATAAAATGAGATGGTCCTTCAAGGCCCAGAGAGTCACTGTATCAGTTACAAAATCTTCGAGGGACCAATATTTAAACTACTGCCTTTCCTATTACCTCAAACGCCTCAAGATTAACTCACCCTGATCAGGTAGCTACCACCTGCAAATGCCTTCTTCCACTTTTCCTAATCCACCGCCCTCCTACATTTCAGGGGACTGGGAAAATGTCACCAGTCAGGGACCAGCCCACATTCCCCATGGCCCAGGGAGCCGAAGGGATTCTTCTTCCCATCTGCTCCCCGTGAAACTGTGGGGCTGGCCTCACCTCCCAGTGAGCTGCCCATGCTGTGCTGCTCCTGTCTTCCTGCAGACAGAGGCCGGCAGGGAAAGAGCCTGCTCTCAGGCCAAGAGCCCCTCTGCTGTCTAAGCAGATAGATGGGAAAATGAGGACACAGGAAGCCCATGCTTCTGGAAAAGGAGAAAGGAGTTAAACACGCTGGGGCCACTGTTTTCAAAATTCTGTAAAAATCCTAACCTGGCCACTAGTACTGGGTATTTCTTGTACATACAAAAACCTCATGAGAATTAGGGTTCCAATAACTTTTCTCATAGACAAATGAAGTTTAAACTCCACCCTATCTTCCAGAATCAAGTCTGTGTCCCCACCGGCTAGAAGGCAGTATGGTAAAATGTCCTCTCCTGAATGAATTTATATTCAAGTTGCTTTCTCTCTGGAGCTCCTCGCTGTTGCCTGGAAACAGGAAACCCTTCCCACCTACATGCTTCCTGACAACCCCCCCCCCCCAACAGTCTCCCTCTTACAGTGCAATGAATGTACCTGGCCACACTTCTACATACTATTTTTCTTAAAGAAGAGCTGATTCTTTTAAACAGAAATTTTTGCCATTTGACTGCTAAGGGAGAACATTCAATAGCCAAACAAATTAGTCCTGAAAACTTGAATTACTTAGGTAGCAGAACACCAATCCCCTTTCCCCCCACACCCATTCGCTACTAAATGCACTTTAATTAAAAGCATTTAAAAATGGTGAATGTTAAACACAAATTAACTAAAACAAATGTGCCAAATAAAAACAAAAGTTATCCTGAGTTTTTTGAGCTACTGCTTTGCCTCACTGACATTTCTCTGAAAACGTGACTTTCTTGAGCTTAGGGAGAACACCATCTCTTTAACAGTCTCCATACCTAAACCACCATATTCACCTTGGTACCCTACCCCCTTACTTCAACACTCACATCATCAGCTGTTAAGTCCATATGGAGTTCATTATATACCCTCCACTCACTCAATCTTTCCTGTTCACTCCTTTTGCTACCACTGAATTTTAGGTACCCATTAATTTTCTAAGATTATTGGATACATGGATATTGGATGTAATAGGAGCTACTTCTGTTATTATCAGTGACTTAGAGAATACCACATGCCAAGAGGCAGAGAAGCCATTTATATTTTTTAGCTCACTATTCTTTAAAATGCGAGAGGTACTTAAGTTATTATCCCACTTTAAAGATGAGGAAATGGAGACTTGGGAGTTTAAGTAACTTGTGTGATCATATACTTCCTCAAATTCTTCTCCTTGCAAGACAGAAGCAGAATATCTTTATCTGCCAATCCTTCCTCCTATTCCTACTGATTTTTCTCTTTGGAAATGGTGTTTTGATAAATTTAAAACCACAAATGTGCATTTACTTCCTTGCTAGGTGAATCACATTCTGCTTCACACTCACCAACATTACCACACACTGGTCCACCCCCTCCCTTTGGAGAGGAACAGGTGTTTCAAGGATCCTTTTTAGTATTTTAATTAATAGGATGTATGGTAACAAGCTCTATGTGCCTTTTAGAGATGCAGTAAAAAATAAGTATCTTCTGGTGATTTAATGTTTATAAAAAGCTTTGGGAGAAAAAAAGTCGTAAGAAAAGTTTTGGTCAGTCCCTTCTAGCCAAAGACAGAAGACCCTAATACTAAATAAAACAAAATTCACAAGGTAAAAATTAACCAGAGAGATCAATCCTTGGAATGCTGACTTGCACCTAAAGAATACTGAATGCGGGTCACCTGCGTGGCTCAGTGGGTTAAAGCCTCTGCCTTCGGCTTGGGTCATGGTCTCAGGGTCCTGGGATCAAGCCCCACATCGGCTCTCTGCTCCACAGGGAGCCTGCTTCCCTCTCTCTCTGCCTGCCTCTCTGCCTGCTTGTAATCTCTGTCTGTCAAATAAATAAAATCTTCAAAAAAAAAAAAAAAAAAGAATGCTGAATGTCAAAAAGTAAATTTGCACCACAAATTTATTCAGCTTATAATTTTGTCCTATTATATTCCATAGATCAATGAACAAGGTCCTATAGAACTATGAACAACAATATGTTCATAGTTCTATAAATCCTAAATTGTGGCCTTCATTTGCATGAAATATACAAATAAGCTTAACTATACCTTAGATCAAACAAAAAAAGATCTCTAATGCAAAACTAAAAAACTAGAAAATTGACCCAAAGTTAGTGAGCTGGTGAGGATAAGAAGTTGACGTTACATGTTGTTACTGAAGAATTTCCAGATAACATATTCTCTGGTACAAAATACACATAGGGTTTTGATTCTTAAACATACTGAAAAAAAATCACTTATGTCTGAGCCAACAAAATCATAAAACAGCCATTTACTTCTATCCAGGAGGAGGGTCGTGATTTATGAGCCACCCCAACGTCAACATACCCCTCATACTGCTTGAGCCCATTTCCCCACATCTGCAAAGGTAAGCAACCCTGACTCTACCAACAGATTGTTGTGAAAATCAAATGAGAACATGCATGGGACAGAAAGACATAAAATTCATTCTTCCCAACTGTCTATTCCTTGGTGCTTATCACATTTTAAAGAGTCACCATTCAAGTAAGTCTTGAAGTCAGCACTCCTACCATTTCTGGAATACATGCTTCATTTGTCTTCATTTAGAAAACTTAGGTTTTCATTTTTATCAGAGCTTTGGAGATGTTATGTTACTCAAGGACTACATGCCTATCAAAATTATTTTAAAAAGACATAACCACCCACTGGTAACAGGCCAGTGACCAGTACTATACCAGAATTATCAAAGATATGATTTTTTATTTAGGGAATTTTCAGTGCTGGAAATCATATTTATCTTTTTTCTTTAAGATTTTATTTATTTATTTGACAGAGAGAAAGAGGGAACACAAGCAGGAAGAAGGAGAAGCAAGCTTCCCGCCAAGGAGGGAGTCCTACATGGGGCTCAATCCCAGGACCCTGGGATCATGACCTGAGCCGAAAGCAGACACTTAATGGCTGAGCCACTCCAGCACCCCAGAAATTATATTTCTCTTAAGCCAAAACTAAAAACCTAAAAGAAATGGATAGATGATGTGGTAGGTAATAAAGCATAATGAACATAACCCTGTACATCACGTCTTTAGACCATAGATATCCACTCCTATCAGATGGGTCAGTGTGAGCAACACTGGAGGCAACTTTGCTAGAACCAAAGTATTTGTGAGCTGGTTAGTTTTAGTTTTGGGGGGGTTTCCCCCCCCTAAATGAAGGGCTGTGCCATTCAACTGCGAAATTTAGACCAAAAACATCTTATTCACTAGAAAAGTGATATAATCATGCAAATCCTAGATAATCAAACTGTGAACACTAACAACAGAATGAGAGAATGCAAAGACACCTGAAGTGACATTATTAAATGTATTCTAAATTTAGTATGGCTTATGATGTGATATACAACTAAACAGTCTATGCCTTCATAAAGTGGTGAGGGAGGGGAGAGGAAAAGGGAAGGACAATTGAGGGTTTTACTGTTTTTAATTAAAATTATATGATTAGACAACTAAAGAGGAGAGAAAATTCTTTATAAGACACTTTGCCATCAGGTTCATTGAGACAAAAATGTTTTTAGGCCTAGATCATCGGGGTAATGGTACTGGTTTTGCACTAGACTTCCAGAAGAGCAGAAACAGTGCGTGTTTAATTGCCAGTTTCATTTGTGGGTTTGCATAACTCTTCGGTTCTATGACCCTTTCCACTTATCCTTCTCTTACGTTTAAATCTTAGAACAATTCTACTAGTCAGTGGTTAGCTACCTGCGGTGTTAAATTAAAACCTAACTGCACATTCTGGCAACGGCAACTGTATGAGAGCACGTCACCAGCCCAGAAAGTCCATTTGAGCTGGCTTACACTGCCCTCTACAGCCTTGAGTCATCCCTCTGAAAAATAATCTGTACTTTTGTAACACAGAAGGACAACACCAAAGGGTCAAGAGATCTTTGGCATTTGGCTTTATCTCTTAATCATATTAACAGTGCTGACTTGAAAGCTAGATTTTTAAATATTGTAACAAACCCTTTCACCCATTTTCATTCATTAACCTCCTAATGGGGAATTTCCTTTATGTCATCTCAACAATTATTATCATACATGACACTGTGAGGTGTTAGGAGTACCAAAATATGTATGACACGATCCTTATCCTTCATAATTTCCAAAGAGCAGCCTAAACTTTAATAGATAATAATAATAATAAATGTACTTGAAATTACATTTCTTGAAAGAACAATCTAAAGCTTCTACATTGCAAAAAAGAGTGACATAACCTATACCTATATATAATTTAACACAATACTCTATCTTGAAGTAAGACAATGCTGGGTTTGGGGACACCTGGGTGGCTCAGGCATTAAGCACCTGCCTTCAGCTCAGGTCATGATCCCAGGGTCCTGGGATGGAGCCCCACATCGGGCTCCCTGCTCAGCAGGAAGCCTGCTTCTCCCTCTCACACTCCCCTTGCTTGTGTTCCCTCTCTCACTATCTCTCTCTCTGTCAAATAAATAAATCTTTAAAAATTAAAAAAAAAGAGACAATGCTGGATTTGAATCTGGAGTTCTCTCTTAGTGTGATCGCAGAGTTTACTTAATCTTTCTGGATCTCCATTTTCTCATTTATAAAATGGGGATGCTTGTAATTCCTACCACTAGTTGTGGGGAAGAGTAAATAATAAAATCCTTGAAGCCATATTGCCTTATCACAGTGAGGGTTCAATAAAAAATAATTATGAAATTATTTTTATTGCCCATGTATACATTCCAAACCAAAAATGGGAGATACATGGTGTGAAAAAATGTTACTGTACTTAACGAAGACAACAAGAGAGATATTAAATGAGAACTGTCCCGAAAAACCAAAACTATGTATTTCCTCTAAAATCTACTGAAAACAGTCAACAAAGATATAACTACGTCTAATCTATAGTTTCATTTTCAAAACCTACATATTTTCATAAACATTTTATTATTTGTACCTCAAGAAATTTAGAGTTTAGACTAATATATCAGATGACTTTACTAAATCTTCAAGAATACTTTTTACCTTCTCTTCATTAAACATAACTTACTTGATTCTTTGTGTTGTTGTTCAGATTTAATCTATACACATATTTAAGGATCAAAACTGTAAAACACTGGAAAATGGGGCACCTAGGTGGCTTAGTCAGTTAAGCATCTGCCCTCAGCTCAGGTCATTATCCCAGGGTCCTGGGACTGAATCCTGCCTTGGGATCCCTGCTCAGCAGAGAGTCTGCTTTTCCCTTTCCCTCTTCCTTTCCCTTCTGCTCATGCCACCCCCAAGTAAATAAATTTTTTTTTTTTAAAGGCAGAAACTTCCAGTATAAGATAAATAAGATGTAGATGTCATATATAACATGATGACAATATTAACACTGCTGTATGGTATATATGAAAGCTGGTAAGAGCATATATCCTAGAAGTTCTTTTCACAAAGAAAAAAATACATGCTTTTGTATCTATATGAGGTGATGGATGGTAACTACACATATTGTGGTAATCATTTCACATCATATGTAAGTCAAACCACTGTGCTGTATGTCAATTATGCCTCAATAAAACTCAAAGAAAGGATCAAAAGAAATAACCACAAAATAGGAAAGAAATGTATGCTATTCAAACCAGCAGAACAAATAAAGCATAAAACAGAGAAAATTAATCATTTCAACAATAGTCTGAAAAATAGAAATGAAGAGAGGGTTATAAAAAAAAATCAGAGGTATGTTCAGGCTAAATTTAAAAAAATAAAAAGTAAAATCTAGTTATGTTCATAACCATAAAAGGCACACCTCAAAACAACATACAGAGGTTTTAAAATTCAGGGACATGAAACTATGCAGTAGGCATATGGAAAGATAAAGTATATATAGCAATAGTAACAAGAGACAAAGAAGAAATCAAGGAGAAAATTATCAAAAGGGATAAAGAAATATTGACTTTGGCCAAAAGAATAATATTCCAAGAGTGAGTAACCAGTCACTGATTCTTATACATTTAACAAAATAGCTGGGACATATGTAATGAAAAAAAAAAAAAAAATTCAGTAACAGAAAACGAGAAATCATAGTCACATTGGGGGACTCTAAAATACTTCTCAGAAAATGGGTAAATTAAAAGCAAAATAAGTAATGCCATGAAGGATACAAATAACACATTGAAATTAACTAACAGATATAATACTAACCTAGCAGACACAGATATGCAATACTCTGGATTCTACATATGAAGAAATCACATTCTTTTCAAAGACATGTGAAATATTCAGAGAATGATCATATTAACAGCTTCCGAAATATTGCTATCTTGTATGCCATCCACTAATGAATGAGAATAGGAAACCAGTGAGAAATCAATGAAAAAATGACAGTTCCGCAAAACATTAAAATGGAAATTTTAAACCATATTTCTAAGTAATATAATAGTAAAAGAATAAATCAGAGGGCAATTTTAAAATATTTCAAACTGACAATGATCACGCTATATAAGAAAACCTGTGAAATGTCATCAAAAGGGTACTCATAGGAAACTGTGCAACAAATGGCATTTTAGGGAATAAAAGTTTGAAAACAGACAAATTATTCCAAAAGCACTAGAAAAAAGAATAAGGGGGGGAAAGGGACCCAAAAAAGGATAATTAATTAGGATGAAAATTAATAAACACATGAGAAAAACCAGAGACAGAGAAAAGATGAAAGCTTTGGAAGACTAAGAACAATTTTATACCACAAACTTTAAAGCCTATGTGAAATGAATAGCTTCCTAACATAATATGAATTACCAAAATTTACCAAAGAACAAACAGAAAACCAACAATGCAAACAAAGTTTTAAAAAAAAATTTAACATTTCCAAAGATCTACATCCTCATAAAAGGAACTAGCCTGAGACAGTTTTATAGGAGTTCTAATAAACATTCAGAATAATTTTCACCTGAAGCAAACTGTTTCCTAGCATAGAAAGGTATAAAAAACTGTGTAAGCTTAAGTGGATAAGTGAGCCTTATCCTAGACCTAGGTAAAAATAGCAAAGAAAAGAAAAAGTGTTTAATCATACTTCAACATGGATGTAGAATTCTTATGTAAAATTTAAAAAAATATATTAAAACAAAGTGTAAAAAGGGTGACATTTATCTCATGTCACATGACATTTATCTCATGTTTTCTGATGATCATCAGAAAATTTATCAATGTGACTCACTACATTAATAGTATAAAACAAGAAAATGACATGATCAGGTCAACAAACTATTTTACCATGTATTCATGATAAAATTTCTCAACTAAGAATAGAAGAGGTTTTCCTTAACCTGAAAAAGAAGATCTAGGAGAAATATGTAGGAAACATCATTCATAGTACTGAAATAAATACTGGATGCATTAAAATATGTAAAAGACATATACAAGAAGGGATCAACATTAGCACCATCACTAGCAGTAATCAACATTATACCAGAGGCACTAGCCAATGCATTAACCAAAAGTATAAACAGAAATAAAGAAAAACAGAAAAAGTAAAAGACTGAACAAGAAGACAAACCACCATTAGTAACATAGGATTTTATTTTCTGTAAGAAAATACACATGATTTGATTTTCTGTAAGAGCATCAACTGACAAATTAGTGAAACTAGTAAGAGGGATAGTATCAAGTTTTGTAAGTCAATCTACTATTTTCAAAGAAATGGAAAAATGAACCAATAGAATACAATATGTAAGTTCAAAAATCAACCCCCAAACATTGGCACATCATTAAAACACTTCAAATTAGTTAGAGAAAGCACACGCTACATATAGGGCTGGAACATCTGGCTGCCCCTTCGTGTAGGGGGTGAAGGATGAGAGGAGTATAAAGATTCACCTGCACCTCATAACACTAACAGTAAATTGTAAATAGATGTTTTAAATGGTTTAAACATGAGAATCAAAGAGATGTATGTATAAGAGAATATACAAAGGAGTATGTGTATTGATGACACTGGGAGTAGGAGAGGCCTTCTGAACAAAGTACAGAGGGTAAAGACTGATAAAGTTGGCTACAAAAAAATGACATCCTCATGAGACATGGCAATATAAACAGTCAAAAGAAAAATAAGCTGAGAAATATTTTCCATATATACTAAATTATTTAGACAAATAAAAATATGTATTTATTTGTTCAATATATTAACATACAGGCTACATATGTAAAGTTCATTCAAAAACAAATGATATATAAGCAGGTAATTTCAGGAAAAGAAAAAGTGAGTTAATGAACAGATGACAGTATACTTGATTTCATCGAAAGTTATCATGGAAAATTCAAAGTAAAAGAAGGTAACATTTTCACCTATCAGACCTGAAAAATTTCAGAGTTTAACAATATCAGGTTTTGTCAAGGTATAGTCACTGTTTTCCTATACCGTCACTGTTTTCCTATACCGTCACTGTTTTCCTATACCGTGCTTTCTTCTCTGAAAATAGATACATAAGTGAATACACTAAAGGGTTCTAAAGAATACACACCTAACTGATGAAATAGCTAGCTTGGGCAGCTGGTGAGGTAAGTGGCAAAACATTAACACTGAGAATAAAAGTCGAAAGGAAGTTTCTATCTGTTCTTCATTCAGCATTCATTCACAAACATTTACTGAGTGGTTGATATATGCCAGACCCTATTCTAAGCACTGGATGTTCAGAGCAAACAAAACAGTCAAAGGTCCTGTTTTCATGAAGCTTCCTTTCTATAGGAAAAGGGAAGACAGGCTCTAAACATTAAAGGGCTCAGTCAGTTAAGTGTCCAATTTTGGCTCAGTCATGATCTCAGGGTTGAAATAGAGTCCCAGGTCAGGCTCTATGCTGGGCGTAGAGCCTGGTTAAGATTCTCTCCCCCTCACCCCCCCCCCGCCACCCCCGCTCTCTCTCTAAAACACACACACAACTACAACAGATGTTGGTTTGTCTACTTCCTAAATATCACATAAAAATTTCCCCATATTTTGGAAGGGAGAAAAAAACAACAAAGAATCTTTAGCCGCTATAGTCTTGCGGTTCGTGGTTAAAAAAAAAAGATAACTTCAAATACTGGTACTTTTTTGTTATATTCTGTTTGACTAAAATATTTTGTAGAAGGCTAAAGCATGCCTAACTCATTTCTTTTCAGATTACCTACAGTCAGTTCAGCATAATTACAAATGTGAATACTACTCTTCCTGGTTTGGAACTTTTCTTCATTTTCACTTCAAGATTTGAAAAATAAAAACACAGATTTACAAGTCTGGTTAAAAAAGTAGTTGTTTCCAAAATTTAAAAAGCTCCTTCACTTTCTAACATATCATTATTAATAGTTCTTAAAAATATACTCATAAATATATTTTATATATTAATGTTAAAAATTCTGTCCTATTCAGCTACCCTGTCAAGAATAAAGTTATATGTCATAATTACATAATTATATAAACTGTGATATTCAAAAACTATTTTTAATTACTTACTTACATAGGACAACTACCAATATGTTTTAAAAAATCCCATTAAATAAACCCTGCAACTGTCTAAAGCAATGATAGACTCTGAAGAAATATTATTCTTTTAAGACACTCACTGTCTATATCTGCCTACTATAAAACACATGTTCAAGGCATGAACATTTGAATAAAGCAAAACTTCCCTTAAAACAAGTGTGTTTATTTGAACACACAATTTCAGAACCAAATCAACAAGTGTTTTACGGGTTCACGCTCATAAGGGATCACATGTGTGTTTATTTGAATGTAATCTCACTGAAATAAACACAGCTGCGTTTATTTCAACGTGTGAGAATCCAGATCTACACATGTTTGTGCAAGAATGAATCATGAAACCGTGGCTTAGTGTATGAAATGTGATGAGGAAACAGCACACAGCACAATCACTTTCATCAAACACATTGTGGAAAATTAAATCAATAGCTAAAAGATATTTCAGGACAAGGAACAATTTAATATATCCCACCATGCACTTGAGAATATCAACTTACACCATCAAGTACTAAAGTGTTTCCTTTATATTTCATTTGAAAAGTTTAAAAATGCAAAGAATGATAAATAACAAATTTGCATGAAGATATCACCAAAATTAAACTTCTGCAATATATACTTGAACTTTTTTAAAAAAATAAATGAAACAACGTAAATAAAATTGACATCCTCCATTTTTCTCTCCCTAGTCCCACTCATGAAGATGGGTGGGTTTTTTAAATTAACATATGATGTAATATATAATTAATTAACATATAATGTATTATTTGCCCCAGGGGTACAAGTCTGTGAATCATCAGACTTACACATTTCACAGCACTCACCACAGCACATACCCTCCCCAATGTCCATCACCCAGCCACCCTATCCCTACCCCCAAGCCCTCAGCAACCCTCAGTTTGTTTCATGAGATTAACAGTCTCTTATGGTTTGTCTCCCTCCTGATCCCTTCTTGTTTCATTTCTTCCCTCCCTACCTGCCACAACCCCCGACCTGCCTCTCCAATTCCTCATATCAGAGAGATCATGATAATTATCTTTCTCTGATTGACTTATTTTGCTCAGCATAATACCCTCTAATTCCAGCCACATGGTTGCAAACGGCAAGATTTCACTTCTTTTGATGGCTGCATAGTATTCCATTCTATCTCTGTACCACATCTTCTTTATCCATTCATCTGTTGATGGACATCTATGTTCTTTCCATAGTTTGGCTATTGTGGACATTGCTGCTATAAACATTCAGGTGCATCACTACATTTGTATCTTTAGGGTAAATACCCAGTAGCGCGATTGCTAGGTCATAGGGTAGCTCTATTTTCAACTTTTTGAAGAACCTCCGCAGTGTTTTCCAGAGTGGCTGCACCAGTTTGCATTCTGGGTGGATTTTTTTTTTTAAAACATGTTTGAGAGAGAGAGTCAAGCAAGGGGAGCAGCAGAGGGAGAGGGAAAAGCAGGCTCCCCACTGAGCAGAGAGCCTGACATGGGGCTCGATCCCAGGACCCTGGAATCATAATCTGAGTCCAAAGCAGACACTTAACCAACTGAGCCACCCAGGCACCCCATGCATGTTTTCTAAAACATATATGGGAGATGCAAAGAAAAATTATTCTGCAATTTGCTTTTTTGTTTGTCAACACTATTTCTGAGATTGGTCCATACAAATTCGCTTCATTCATTTTTACTGGTTCACAGTTATCCCATCATATGAATGCACCATAATGTATGTGTTTCAATTATGCTATTTCCAATTTTCCTTATTATAAAACAATTCTGCCATGAATGTCCTTAAACATGTGCCCTTGGGCAGATGCTTGCGAGGTATAAGTAGGTGTAAAATTGCTGTATTTCTCAACTTTTGTTAGATATTGACAAACCACTCCTTCAAGTAGTTATGTCAAATTGTACTGTGATTTGGAATGGGTTCTACATAACCAGAACAATCTCTCCCAGGCATAGCATTCAAGGAGTCCATTTCTGAAATGGCAAAAATTCACTTATTCTACACCTTGCTACACCTAAGATACAGACTATACAGACTTTCACATTCTCATTTGATCCATGTCGGTTAGTTAGCACAGTGGTTCCAACCACAGGGCATTTTGATTGTCATGACTAGGGGAATGGTACTGGCATCTAATGGCTGGAGGCCAGAGATGTCTCATTTTCCCCAGTAATGTCCACCTAGTTTGTTCATTCTGTGGCCAAATATAAATTCCAGAAACTTCTGGCCTACGAAATCATTCCCTAGGTAACAATAAGCAGTGGCCCCAAGTGGACGTGTTTTCTGACCTCACCAACAGTTGGGCTCAGAAAGAGGAGAACGAGCTACTGCACAAAATGCTATTCCAAGTCCCATTAATCAGAGTACTTAAAACATCTCTTTCTGAAATAAATGATTATACATATCTAGACTCAAACAACTGGAAATACAACTAAATCTGAATCTCATGGCTTATCAGAAAAAAATCTTATTCTCACTTCCTAGTCGACTTAGTATCTTGGCTGACATTTTTGCCTTTTATTTACAAATTTAAGCCCATAGCAAGAGCGGGCAAGCAAGGAAGATCTTTAAGCCAAACTATTTAAATGCCTCTTTAGAAAACAACAACAACAGAGGAGATAGAGGGTCTAGGAAGAGCAGAAAAGAAATGTTTGCTTTTGCCTGGGAAGACTACCCCCACCCCACATACCTTTTTTTCCATTATATTCTCTACCCTGAGCTAGAAAGCAATAGGGGTTTGACTTTCTCTCAGTTTAACATGCAAAATATTGACTTCATTATTCATTTGGAGGCCAAGTGAGTCAATGGATGAAAATACTCAAGAGTCCAAGAATTTTAATCCTAAATGACACTGACCCTCTCTTATCATCGCCATCCTTGGCAATTTTATTATCAGACCTTGTGGCTTTCAATAATTGCCACGACAATTAAGTCTTCTAAATCTGCATATCCACCCCCGAGTTTCAGCTGAGCCACCCAGCTGCTTGCCAGACATCTTCACATGGGCTGCCCCGGACCAAATTCACACTCCTGAACCATGCTCCTGAACCTAACCACCCATTCTCTGCACAGCTCTCAGACACCCTCCACTGCAGAAGCCCATCCCCGTATGAAAGGACTGGAGTTCTCCCGGGGAGGGGGAGCTTCTTCAATGGCTCGCTCTGCTTCATTCCCTCAGCTCCCATTCTGCTTCCTCTGTGGCAGCCTTTCTATCTGTTTCTCTACCAGTTTAACTGCCACAACCAAGAGCAGGTCCTAGTTTACCATGTACACTGATGGCTTCCAGACTTGTCTCCCTTCCGCTTCTCCTGCTAAAATTCATCCTACACATCTGTTGTCATATTAATCTTCCTAAAGGACAGTTCTGACTACACTGTTCCCCAGATTAAAAATCTTCACTTGCCTAGCAGCTAAGGATATCCGCAACCTGGCCCCAAACCAATGTTGAATGACTTTTCCTCCCAGACTCTTAGTAAGCCAAATGGCAGCCAAACAGAATAACTAGCTTTCTGTAACAAACCCCACTGGCATGCTTCTGTGCCTTTTCTCAGGCTGTTCCTTCCACCTAGGAAGCCTCTGGCATCCACTTTTACATGTCCAGATCTTATCCTACCCTCAAGGCAAAATCAAATGGCACCTCTTTCATGAAGGCTTCTGTTTTCCCCAGTCAGAACCAACTTCCTCCTCTAAATTGTCTCTTGAGCACTTATCTTCATGTTGTTACTGGTAGTACTGTTCCAACCACAGGAGACAGTAGAACTAATGGTCAGGAAGACAGACTCTGGAGCCAGACTGCCCGAGTTCAAAACCCATCACCCGTGGTGGGACTTCGAGCTAGTTACAGAACTCCACTGTGCCTCAGTGAGTGGACACTGACTGGGATGCCCCACCTAGATTCACCTTAAGCTGGCATACTCAGCTGCTGCGGGTGCTGGATGCTAACGACTCACTATACAAGGGCTACCTTTTCTAGAGACTCTGAGAAATTATACCTCTCCCTCACTATCTGTTCTCCAGAGGAGTCCCCCACAGCCAATGACTGACTGATCAAAATACCAAAGTGACTCTCTTCTGGATGGCAACTCTATAGTGCCATTCATGTCCCAATGCCTCAAAGGATCCCCTGAGGCTATATTTTCAGCAAAACATAAATCTTTACCTGGCTTCTTCCTCTGCCTGAGGGGCTCTCAAATTTTAGAATCAGTTGGAATCGCCTAGAAGACTATTTAAACCAAACATTGCTGCCTACCTCCCCTGAGTTTCTGACCCAGGGTTCCTGAGTGAGATGTGGGAATATGTATTTCTAACAGGTTTGCGGACACAGCTGGTCCAGGGACCACTGCCCTCCGTATCCTGCTTCCCTTCCTTGCTCTGGTTCCTCCTGAGCCCCACCCCCGTCAATAAATCACTTGCACAAGAATCTGCATCTCTGGCTCTGCTTCTAGGAAAACAGTCCCAAGACACATAGCTGCTTAATGTGTAAAATGGGTATATTATTACTCATGAAATGATTGTGCAGATAACATCAGATAATACAAGCAACAGGCTTAGGATAGTACCTAGCCCATAAAAACCTCTCAGTAAATATTAGTTACCATCACCAGCTCCCCTAATATTACTAAACATTCCTTGAGTTCTGGGTCTATCCCTATGTACTGCTATTACCTAGTAGCAGTACCTATGACTGAAATCAATCTGGTGGGCTTGATGTATTTTACACTGCACTAGATATATTAACTAAAATTTAGTCTCTACTGAAAGGGAGCTTTAACATCTCCTCTCTGAAAGACACTGAGTGAAAACAGAGGTACAAGCACTCAGAGTTGCAGGCAAGGTGCAAGAAAGAATTCAAAAATGGGAATAAAATGCAGAGAGTAGGTCATCAGTCGAATTCCCAGAGGGTGACTACTGCAAAGGAAAGTGTCAGCTGTTATCCTAAAAGGATGTTAAAGGAACAAAATGGAAGATCACATAATGTGAATAAGCCTTCCTATAGAACAGAATACCAGCAAAACAATGCATGTGAAGGAATCTTTAACTTCCTGACCACATATCTATTGCTTGACTTGATAAACTGCCTGCAATTAGAGCAGCAAGAATTTTTTGGTGTTTAGATGAACAATAGGCATTAATCAACTTCTCTAGCTCATGGTAGACTTTAGCTAAAGAAAGTCCACTAAGATGTATGGCTGTTTTGCTCAGCTATCTTGATGAAGCCCACAGTTCTTAAACTGAATAACCATACCATGTCCACTGCCAACAATTGCTGGGGGACTATAAAGAGTGGTATGACAAGTAGAAGCCACAAAATAAAAAGGTAAATATTCTTAGGGCATCGATTCTCTTGACAGAAAATAACTTCAAACAGTACTTCTATGTTAAAACATTTGTAATAGGAATGTGGATTATACCAGTGTATGCTTTTGTCAATATTTACCAAACTCTATACTTAAGATCTGTGCATTTTACCATGTCAATTTTTCCTCCAAAAAAAAAAAAGGTATATATTTTAGAATACAACATAATATTCAAATGGATTTTTACATTAAAGCATTCTAGAAGCTTCAAATCTGAGCTTCTGGCCCCACAATTTGGGGCCTAGCCCTATTACCCCTAACTTTATATGAATATGAGTTTATTTTCTTCTGCTATTTAGTATATTCGTAGAAAATCTTGAGAAACCAAAGATCCCTCTGATTCTGGTTTCCAGATTTATTTCTGAGAGAGCTCCAGAATCTAGCCAAAGATGCTTGGTTCCTTAAAGTTTTCCAACATCTTCACT
Organism: Taxidea taxus jeffersonii; assembly: GCA_003697995.1. NCBI lineage: Eukaryota > Metazoa > Chordata > Mammalia > Carnivora > Mustelidae > Taxidea > Taxidea taxus. The sequence continues at coordinate 88,013 of RCUC01137176.1, forward strand.
TGTTGCTTTATACAAATTGAGCCTTTTCTGGAAATTCAAACGGGAGGCATAGTGGAATTACCATGTAAGACTTGTCTATGCTTTACAACATATATCCTGAAGCAATCTCTTCAAAAGAAATACTAGAAAATCACCACAATAACAGGATCTCCAGTGGGACAGCCCTACTGGTTCTCTTCATTAAAGTCAGAACTGCAGAGAGTTACCAGATATCTGTAAAGCTGTTTAACACCGAGCATTTACACGTAATACTTCCCTATAGAGGGAAGGGCTCTGAAAGTTTGCTCAGCAAAATGATCTGGCTCAAGGCCCAAATCTAAACCCAAAAAAGTAAAATATTATATACACACACCTCAAAACTTTCAATCTAATATAAGCCATTTTATAGATAATAAGAAGCATATAAACCTGTTTAATAAACCTCTACTGAGTCAAAGAAGTAATTTTTAAAACTGGAAAGCAAAATCCCAGTATCTCGAAGGAACTTGGCAGGATAGCAATCAAGAGTGATATAACATCAGAGCACGTGAACAGCAGAGCCACAGAGGCCCCGAGCCACCCAGGCCAGTCCTCGGTCTGAGTGGAGAGACAAGGGCTTGTTGTGGCACGACAGGGCTTTCTCCCCTGACATCAACCCCACAAGATTATGGATGAACTCCAAAACCTCCTACTTGCTATAATGCCCCATTATTTTTCTATCATAAACGTATTTAAATTATATTTTGTATTTTCTATTTTTATCTTCTCTGGGACAACAGCGTTATGACATTTCTGTGCTAATGTTTATGACAGTCATGCATGTACGGAGTGGTTATCTGTCCAGAAATTTTGATCGACTGGTAAGAAATTACTACTCATTTAAATTCACGAAAATATGGGAGAACAGTTCTTTGCTGGCTTTCTCCATGATTTCACGGGCTTTAACCATGGATGTTTTCGGCATCTGAAAAGAGAACCTCCTTCAACAACAGCTTTCTATCCCAGCAGTGTCTCAGATGTCCTTCCTTGGGGCTTCTTTAACTCCCATCTTTCTAACCTAGAGATGCATATTATATTTCTCTAAGGTAAGGACCACGTTCTTAAATATGAGCGGACAGTATTTTTCGTTCAGTTTCTGCTTTCTGAGGAATATTTTTGTTGCTGAACTTTTATGATCATAGCAATCAGTGTCTTCTTGAAAAAGTTAAGCATTCTCCAAGCTTTTTCCAGGGTCTATGTGGATTATTTTGGCCTTTGTACATACCTAGCCTTTCCTTTGCTAAAGTGCCCTTGGCAATCTACAAATTCCTTTGTGAGCGGGATACATCTAAAACCTTAAACAAAAGAAATATTCCAACTGTACTATATGGTTTGGACAAATTACGGTGTTTTCAACTCCTCCTACTCAAAACTTAATCTATATGCAAGTAGACAGAGTAGGATAGGGGATGGGAAATTGAGCAACCAAACCTCAAACAGGCTTTGGTCTAGCATACACAGAAAGCAGAAACAAAGGTATTTTTTAAAAGAATGGATTTCCATGTTAAGATAAAGCCATTCTCAGTCATTTGTATGGATTTACTTCCTGCTAAAACTATTTTTTATGTGATAGAGAGCCTTATATAATATGAAAAAGGCAAAAATGATGCTATAATCATTGCTGTGGATAAAAAGGCCTCAAGACAGCCCCATCAGTAGACTCAATATTACTTCTGGATTTCCTTCCCATAGATTCACTTCCAGATCATTGTTTTTTTATGACTCAAGACTTCAGAGAGAAAAAAAATTACTGTTACCAAGCTTAAGGAATTTACAAACTGTAAGAGAGAACCACACATCTACGGTCCCTCACAGTAACTGCTTATCTGGAGCACAGTGTGGGGCGGGGGGAAAACACAAACAAACCTGGGGTGCCTGGGTGGCTCAGTGGGTTAAGCCTCTGCCTTCGGCTCAGGTCATGGTCTCAGGGTCCTGGGATTGAGCCCCGCATCAGGCTCTCTGCTCATCAGGGAGCCTGCTTCCCCTTCTCTCTCTGCCTACCGCTCTGCCTACTTGTGATCTCTCTCTGTGTCAAATAAATAAGTAAATAAGCAAACACAAACAAACCTAAGATACTACCATCCTCTGGAAAACAGTCTACCATTTTTAGAAATCTAGAAAATAAGTGTTCCAGAATTAAAGATATAATGAAAATAGAATAATTATGAAAATTAAGTAACAAAATGGGTATATGTTGAGTAAGTAACCATGTTTTTTGCTTAAAATTACCATTGTGTCAAAAAAAGAGAAATGGTATTAGTCTATTTGCAACAAAATCTCTTTGGGTACCAGGTCATTTAAGATAGACCAACTTTAAACACAGAAAACGTGAGAGAAAAAGATCAATTTATTTTCCATGAATTACAGCCACTTAAGTGTTTAAAAATTAAGAATAATACTTCAAATCTGTCATCAGTTGTCTCCCACCACTGTCTTTTTTGTTCCTTGATCTTTAGCTTCCGTTCAGAAAAGGAACCGCCCTGTGCATAGCCAGCACTCCTGGGTCTGGATCCCACAGCCCCAAATTTCAACCACTTTACTCCCGAGCGTGCCTCTTTGGTACACCACCAGCATCTGCCCAGATCAGAGTCATCTGCAGGACTTCCGAACAATGTAAATTCTTAGATCCTACTCAGAAGACTCCCACTGTTCAAGAGTCAACCAGGGAGGCATTAGTTGGGGCAGTAAGTAAGCAACCTCTGAAGGCCTCATTTATTTACCTCTTCTTTTACCTTTGACTTTAGCATAAGAGGAATATCTTTCTGTGGCTGTCTTGGGCTCTCCTGCTGGTGAATGTTTTCTGATCTCCATCTCAGCCTCTAAAATGAACCTCTCCTGTTGAAGTCCCAAGGACTCCCCTTCCTCATGCTGCTCTCATAGGCAAAAAGCTTATCCAACCAATCTGTCCTTTAGCACATGCATTTAAAAAGCAGAGGCCTAGGGGTGCCTGGTGGCTCAGCCAGTTGAGTAGGGACTCACAGTTTCAGCAGGGGTCATGACCTCAGGATCTTGGAATGGAGGGCCACCCCACCAACCTCCAGGTTGGGCTCTGCACTCCTCGGGGAGTCTGCTGGAGACTGTTTCTCCCACTGTTTCTCCCTCTGCCCCTCCCCACCCTCCCACCACTCTCTCTCCCTTTCTCTAGTAAGTAAATAAAATCTTTTTTTTTTAAAGATTTTATTTATTCCACAGAGAGAGAGAGAGATCACAAGTAGGCAGAGAGAGAATGGAGGAAGCAGGCCCCCCACTGAACAGAGAGCCCGACGTGGGGCTTGATCCCAGGACTCTTGAGATCATGACCCGAGCTGAAGGCAGAGGCCTAGCCCACTGAGCCACCCAGGCGCCCCTAAATAAATAAAATCTTTAAAAAAAAAAAAAAAAGGGTGCCTGGGTGGCTCAGTGGGTTAAAGCCTCTGCCTCTGGCTCAGGTCATGATTCCAGGGTCCTGGGATCGAGCCCCACATCAGGCTCTCTGCTCAACAGGGAGCCTGCTCCCCTCCACCGCCTGCCTCTTTGCCTACTTGTGATCTCTGTCTGTCAAATAAATAAAAAAAAAATCTTAGAAAAAAAAAAAAAAGCACAGGCCTAGACATTAACTATAAACATGTGGGGGCAGACTGGACCAAGACTCTAGAGTCCAAATCCAGAATTCACATCCTGAAGCACAGAAACAACTAGTTGAGTGGGTAAGATACTACCCAGAGTCTTGGGTTCTTCACAGGTAAAATAGGGAAATAATAATATCTATCTTATAGCATTCCTATAAAGATTAAATGACTTAAAATACCTATCACATTGTCCAATATATACTGTTCAATAAAACAGTAGCAATTATTATTATAAATACAGAAGAAGTTACAAAAATGGTTAATCTATCGGTATAATACACTGAGAATTTTCATCATCCATTTTAATGGGATGTCCAAAAACCAAGTAAGTTAAACTTTTCACTACTGACCAGTCCTTTCAAACTCCACAGATTTAGCAGATCCTTACCAATCTGAGGTTACTCTGCCACTCAAAATAAAATTTTTGAAATAATTTTCCTTATGAAGTCAAATGAAATACAGGGCATTTAAAGGGTGAGTAAAATGAAGTCTTCGCCACCTCAGCAAAAATGACTAAAAGTGGCTTTGATCTGTAAATCCCTAAATAATTGGAGCTGCGACATCCTTAGAGAACACACATCTCCCTGCCTTCCGTCATAGTTGTTCAGGCTAGCTGAAATGTCCCTGTTCTTCAGACCTGAACAAGAGAAACATGAAGAAACTCAGATGAGAATTCATTATCTTACTTCAAGATAAAGAACCTTTCGTAGGGGGAGGGGAAGCTAGAGACAGTCCTATTATCTTTTAATTTTTTCAAGTACCTCTAGAGATTTGACATTCTTTTAAAACACAGTTTTAACTATGATTTAGAGGACAGTCACTCAGTTTCATAGTTTTCCATCTATAATATTAGAGTAATACCTATTCATACTAAGTCCTTACTGCCTATTTTCTCTATTACTATGGAAGCTGGCCCTGCAGGTACCTATTTTTGTTTCCTTTATATTCCTGGATCTTAATACCGTGCCAGCCAGGCAAAAGGAAGGACCTCAGTAAATGGTGAATGAATATAAAGGTTTCTGTGATCATCATTTAAGAGTTTACTTCTGAATTTAGCAAGAGCTGTTTCAACTGCTTCTCTAACAGCAGAGCATCAGACCAAGTCCAAGAGTAATCCCTAACACACTAGTATCTCTCACAGCTGAAAGAAACGCAGCAATTATTTATTGGGGGCGTCTTCCCATGTCTTGCACTCTACTCAGAAAAGGGCAATGTTGGGACGCCTGGGTGGCTCAGTGGGTTGGGCCGCTGCCTTCGGCTTGGGTCATGATCCCAGGGTCCTGGGATCGAGTCCCACATCGGGCTCTCTGCTCGGCAGGGAGCCTGCTTCTCCCCTCCCCTCTCTGCCTGCCTCTGCCTACTTGTGTGATCTCTGTCTGTCAAATAAATAAATAAATAATCTTTAAAAAAAAAAAAAGGGCAATGTTTTCCAACAAAGGTAACCATGGGCCTTTCAGCCTCCGACATGAAAAAAGATACAAGTCAAGAAAACTTATGAAGAATATTGAATAACCTAAACTACAATTTGTCACTGTTTGTGGGAGAGTCTTTCTCTGTGGCTCTCGGAAGTCAGAGTCACAAAGCCTTTATCCTGGGAAGGGCCTCCCTTATCATTCCAGCCCAGTCTCTATTCCAGAGATGGGAAAACTTAGGCCTGTTGTAACAAAATGTCTGGCACAGGTTACATATTTTGGTGGTACAAAAGCCAGGGCTGGAATCAGGTTTATCAATTTTTAGGACTTAACACCCTAACACACAGCTGTATCAATGAGGTCTGTGATGGTAGAAGGAAAGAGATCAAACATAGTACATTTTTATATGGTCTCTTCTCACAGTCTTCTACATTTGTGCTAGATGGGAAGGCAAGAGCTGCTGTGACTTTCCTGAAAAATGTTTTCCTAAATGTATTGCACTAAATAAAACTTAAACACCATTATTATTCTAAATGTTCTTTTAAATGAGAAAGGAAGGAAGGAAGGAAGAAAGAAAACTCCTCCAAAATGCTTTCTTGGGAACTACTTTATAAAACAGATGATCATAAAGAATTTTCACATAAAAATCAAGTGTTATCACTGGGCTACATTACTGATTCAAGATGCATCATCAAATAAGTAACTGATAGATGGTTATTTTTGTATTTCCTCTCTCCCTCCCTGATGTGTGTTTGTATTTATAACACAGAATATACAAAGGGCCCCAAAGAACTATAAAAATATATTTACAGTATATAAAAATTGAACTCTGCTGTAAATTACCTAAGCGTTGACATAACTTTACTTAACATTGTCTTGCTTTCACAGCATTTAGAAGGGCTCTTGCAAGCATGACTTAGATAATGCTAAACTCTTAGAAAAGTTGTTCCAGTTAATCTGACTGGATGCTTTCATTTTTTAAAAAGGAGTTCCTAAAGCAAAAGGAGGCATTTACCATCAGGCCACGGAGCTACAGCTGAAGTGCTTCAGTGTGCTGTCAATTCAGCCTGTGAATATCACTTGGTTCCGTCTGTGCCTTTTCAGTCACTAAGCCTACTCTAGACCAGCTCCTAATTACTTCCAGCCTCTGATGCTCTAAGAGTCTCCTCACCTGATGCTCCTACCACCCATCCAACCCCTGCTCCAATGTTAATGATGCAAGCCAAGCAGCCTGCTTCCATGGCCGGAACTACCTGGCCTGCAATTATGAACCCTTAGGATCTGACTCAGGCTCCACGACCAGCAGGAAGGCCAACGCAGGACTTGAACTCACAACTCTGAGATCAAGACCTGAGCTGAGATCACAAGTCAAATATTTAACAGACTGAACTACCCAGGCGCCTGTATACTTTGAAGCAATTATTTCCCTTGCAATGAACCTTTCCTTAAGGCCCCTGCACTTCCTAGTTGCTGGCATGTCCTCATTCTTGGTGCTCCCTTCACCAGGATTGTCCTTTCCCCTTTATTAAGTAAATCTGACAAATACTTAATAAATCTTAACAAAGCATCCGAGAGAATGTTTGAGTTTTAGTTCATGTTGTCAGAACAAATACTTTTCAGGTACCGTCTCATTATAATATAAAACAGTTTGTTTTAAATAGCATTTATACATTTTTAAAGCAAGGAAATAAGTATTGATTAATCTCACAAACTATCTTGAACATTATGAAGTTTATCTGAAATGCTCATTACCCACAAGTCAGAATAAATAAACCAGCAGAGCAGTTACAATAGACCAACACAGAAATTGGTTGGGTTTACTCAGCAAATCAATATCATTACTTTTCCTTCTGAAAACGTAGCAGGAGTTGGGGGGATATAAAGGAACCATATGTTACTTTCAGTTTCTATAACTGTATCACATTTGTAATGAAATAAAGATCGTTTTGCATGTTTGCTGAATGAAAGGTGAGGCAGGACAACCAGTTTGCAAATATCGTGATCAAATCTATCTAATTTATACATTTTATTTTACCTATGTATTTATCTGACACAGGGGGGAGTGCCCAAATGAGGGGGGAACAGGCAGAGGGAGAGGGAAAAGCAGGCTCCCCACTGAGTAGGACCCTGGGATCAGGACCTGAGCCTAAGGCAGATACTTAACCGACTGAGTCACCCTGGTGCCCCTAATTAATACATTTTAAATTAATAAGGCATATTCAACAAAAAAATGTTCCTTGCATTAACATTATGATTACTATGGATTTTTATGACAGTAAAATGTGTTTTTTGGTTACTTAATTCCAAAAGTTCCAATCTTTTCATAACTTAAAAAGGTTAAAAAAAATAAATCCTGGGGCTCCTGGGTGGCTCAGTGGGTTAAAGCCTCTGCCTTCGGCTCAGGTCATGATCCCAGGGTCCTGGGATCGAGGATCGAGCCCCACATCGGGCTCTCTGCTCAGCAGGGAGCCTGTTTCCCTTCCTCTCTCTCTCTGCCTACTTGTGATCTCTGTCTGTCAAATAAATAAATAAAAATCTTAAAAAAAAAAAAAAAAAATCCTGGGCACCTGGATTGCTCAGTGGGTTAAGCCTCTGCCTTCGGCTCGGGTCATGATCCCAGGCTCCTGGGATCTCTGCTCGGACTCTCTGCTCAGTGGGGTGCCCGTTTCCTCCTCTCTCTCTGCCTGCCTGTGATCTGTCTGTCAAATAAATAAATAAAATCTTTTTTTTAAATAAATAAATAGATCCAAGAGAAGATGTGAGTTTCTTGCAAAAATTCTCAGTTTCATGTGAGATAAAATGATTTGTCACTAAAGCTACTTGGTAATGCTGTAGTTAATAGGGCCCAGTATATCATAAAATCTAAAAAATCTAGATTTTAGGGTGCCTGGGTGGCTCAGTCGGTTGGGCAGCTGCCTTCGGCTTGGGTCATGGTCCTGGGGTCCTGGGATCAAGCCCTACAGCGGGCTCCCTGCTCGGCAGGGAGTCTGTTTCTCCCGCTACCCTTCCCCACCATTTATGCTCTCTCTCTCTGCTCTGTCTTGCTCTCTCTAATAAAATCTTTAAAAAAAAAAAAAAAAGAAAGAAATCTGGGTTTTAGTCAATAAAGTAAGCAAATAACCAATATTCTGATGAAGAGATTTAAAAGTTGTTAAGTTATTCACACTAACATTTCCTAAAATTATGACAATAATATAATTAAAATTTAAAAACTGTTAATTTATGGGCAGGGATGACTAGAGAGCAAGTGTCATCTCAGCAAAGTCTAAAGAATTGAAGAATCAAAATATGGATGATCAGTGGCTCCCAGGTCTTAAATAGAACTGATTTTCAGAAGGCATAGAAAAAGGTGCTGATTCCAACAAACATTATTTAATCAATCTGTCAGGAATCCAGCAGGAAAGCTCCAGACAGGTGAGGTACTACAGTGAAGGAAACCTGGTCACTGCCCAGCAGGACCCAAATAAAAGTAAAAGGTTAAGGATTACCTTGAGGTTTCAAATTAAATATTCCTACTAGAAATAATTAACACCTTTAAGATACTGTAAATAAGCACTCTCCTTACAAACCAGCGACACTGTACTGCCCCTTCTCCCAAACCATGAGGATTGGTAAGAGAGCACTGTTTCAAAATCTTTCTTTGGCCTCCGGTATTTTACAGTCTTGTCACTGAGCTGAATGAAAGGCCCAGCACCATCAATGTTTTAACTACTTAATGCATCATCACTACCTACTGGGCAAGACTCAGACTCAACCAGGGAAGCACCCGACTATAACTAGGGTAATGGATTTCCTGCTGAATATCTCACCAACTGGCACTCCTTAAGTAAAAATGAAAAAGGTAATAATTATTGCTCCTATTAAGCCAATAATTCCATGGACCAGCACAAAGATAGTGAATGCATTATTATCTTTCCAAATGGATTAGAGACTAAATAAAATTCTACAATCCCTAGTCACCCAAACCACCACCTGAAAGCCAGACAAGCTGAGTTCTGAAACCTTCTTCCAACTAAACATAAAGTACTAATCTGCTATCACCATTCTCCACCCCCCCCCAAAAAAGCTTTCATTTCCATTTAGCTGCCACTTAAGATTTATAAAAGGTTCATTTTTCCTTTCGTTCTCAACTCAAGTCCTCACAGAGCATACTTTCCTCATCACAGGTTGCCAATTTTTGGTACGTTAAAAATCCCATCAAGTTGCACTTACATGATGTGACAATTAACTTTTAATGATGGATAAAAGAGTTGGATGCATAAAGTCATTCTGCATTCTATTACTGCACCTATCTAATAAAGGGAAGCTCCTTTATAAAGGTCAGAAAATTTTCCTCTTTAATCAGAACTCTAAAAGACAGACGAACTTTGAAAATATATTAAATTGGATGGGCCAAGGAGTATGTAATACAGAGCCTTCTCTCAGTGCACTGAAGAAGTAAAGAAATGCCTCCATTATCCAGTCTTTTAATTTCATTTCTATTATGTTTATGATTTTTAAAATAATAGTTTCATAAATAACTAGCATTTTATACTCAAGAACTGTATTTATGGAGTTCTAGATTTGATGTGTTGTCTTAATATCTGATGTCTGAAGACATGATCTCCTTGGACAAAACTGCCTGCAGGGTCTCCATGTATAGCTGGGCAGGGTGGGCTCCGCACAACCCTAGGGGGCGCCACTTACATCTGAGCTCACAGATCTATGTACTTATTAGGACAATGCCCAGCCAGAAGGCAGTAAAGTGTCTTGTCCTGAGAAAATCAATGTATTGTGATGATTTTCCAATACTGGGAACTACAGTATCTCAAGAAAAGGGTGTCTTTTTTTCTAACTTTCTAACACAAAGAAGCAAAGGAAGCTAGCAGCTTCTGGGACCACCAGACTCTGTCTCTAGAAGGTCAGAGTGAGAAGATGGCCACTCCCCAAGGTGAACTCTCAGAAGCAGAGCTCTGATATGGCACACCAGGCTTCCCCCCTGAACTGCAGCACAGAGGTTCATTTCTCCCAAATGAAATGTAAAAATACCAACCTTGAAAATATCATCTAGGGTCCTAACTCACTAGTGTTTAGTCCACATATATTTGAGTGAATTAGTCAGTGACAGGGTGTGTGGTCACGATGTTTCACTATAGCAGTTTCTTAACAAGGCCACCAAGAGGCGTCCCAGCTCACAAATCAGCTCAATAACTCACAACCAAATCTGTTGTGGTTTTACAAACTTTCTTCTCCTCATCAACAGCTACGAGCAGTTGATACTTTCGTGGACAGAACAAAATCGGAACAGCCCTAGAATAACTTGAAAGGTCCTTTTGCTTAAGATGAGGATGAGCTGCTATTAAGGCTGGGATGGTTTTTCCTAAGACCACACCGTGATAAACTTAGGGCATTTGATAAACTGGCATGCCATTTAACAATGTGTTATTGTTTTGCAAATTCTTCCTCTGTTTTCAGGACACAGGGAGCTAGCCACAGCCATGTTGCAGTTTACTATCTGTTAGCTAACAAAATTACGTTATACTAAATAAATTAGATGTCAACTAGGAAGATAATAAAATTATTTCGAAGTTAATATGTATAATGCATTGCATATAGCTTTATGCTAAACATAAATGACATTTAGTTCTCTGATCTTTTTTACCAGGTTATCAAGAACCAACACAAAGAAAAGTCACATATTCCTGATGTGAAAGTGGTGCCATCAATTGATGAAACATATTTTCTACGTCATTTTGGTGCTAAACAGATTTCTATATCACAAAACAAACCCGAAGTCTGGCGTTTTGGTTGCAGCTCTGCCACTCACAAGGCCTGGGTCTTAGTCTTTTATCTGTGCCTTGCTTCCTTCCAATTTAAAATGATGGATTAGACTAGTCTAAGATCATTTACAATATCCCTTTTGGAGCCAAAATTCTACTATTCCCTTTGGATGTAAGTTATCTGAATTTCAAAACTATTTTCTTTTCTATGTGGTGGCACAACATTTATTTTTTTAAAATTACAGGTATTTCACCTTCTGGAATCCTGTTTAATAATAATAACTTTTTAAACTGTAGATGTTTACCATATGCTTAGAGTGACTCAAGGAACAGTTTTCAACAAGCACCTCTCTTTGTGGCAGTCTGTGTGACAAACAGGGAAAAGGTACTTTTATCCTGAGCCGGGGCATCAGCACTCCAATGCAGCAGGAGTCAGGACAGGTACAGCGCGCTATCCAGTGGTACCGATGGCCTGTGTGACACGCAGCAGGGCAGTGGACTGGAGCGAGGAATAGTGTGGCCTCCTTAGACAGAAGGAGCTAGAATGGAATGCCAGCTCCACCACTTACCGGAAGAATGACCTTGGGCACGCTGCCTAGCCTCTGAGACTCAATTCCCTCATCTAAAATGGAGAGATAATTCTTTCCTCACAGGCTGTTTCGAGGTAGAGAAGGACCACTGCGTCTGCTGCTTAACAACAGAGGGTGGGGAGGAATTCCACCTAATTATCCTCATGACTTTTATTTTCATACTCCATTTTGAACAAAAAGCCAAACTAAAGAAAAGAAAGTTCAGTTTCTAAACTCTTACCCTCTTTATACGCCCCTTCAATAAACACATGCTCCAGCTTTTCTTCAAAATATAATTCTTTAACAAACCTCATCTTTAGCCATTAATACTACACCAAGGGGCAAAGTTAGTACAAATATTCAGTTACAAATTATAAAAATTAAATGGAAGTCAAGGGAACCTACAGAAATAAATATTCTAAATAAACTGCTTTTGTGTCAAACCTTAAATCTTTTAAATAAAACTGTTCTGGAACTCCAATGCAATCATCTTTTATCATTCTCCCATAGTAAAATAATTAGTAAGCCTCTTTACTCTTGGGGAACTTTGAGATAAGATCTAACAAATAAAACTTCCCAGCTATGTAAAATATTAATTGAATAATTGATCCTGTAGTAATTTTTGAATAGAAAGATCTCCTCTTTTATGGTTGGCAGCAGTGCTATATTGAATTCTCTAACTGGCCTGTGAACATTCCTTTTCTAGAGTGCCAAATTTAAATGCCTTTTAAAGTGAAAAAGAAAAAAACCCTCAGCACTTACCTTCACTTCTTTGAAAACACCAGTTGATATCAAATTAGAATATGAATGTGTTCCAGAAATGGGTGTAGCTCCAATATCTAGATATCAATTCATATTTTCCAATTGTCATTATAATTTCAGAAATACATCTCAAGGGAAAAAAATGGCCCCGATACATAATCCAAATCTCACTTAAGAATCCTAATATACACTTCAAAGCAAATTCTTTGCCAGTGTGTGGTCCCTATGCATTTAATTTTCCATGTAAGCTGCTAGAGAAGTTATGTCAAATGGATAGTCATTCCACATGAACTGAGAACACTTATTTAAATACACAGATTTGAATACACCAGAAATTTAAAGCCCATTTCCCTAATTAAACAACTATATTGTCTATGCCACTGCTGCTCCATTTATTTGTAATAATAATTTATCAGGTTGAAAATATGTAAAAGAAAAAAAAATAAATCTTAGTTCAAAGAAAATAAATTCTGCTCTGCACACCAGGCAGGTCTCTGGAGGAGTGGCCAGAATGCTGGGTTCTGTTCTCAGGAGCCAATGCAAACTGAGTGTCCTGGGTCAAGCACTTTGACCTAGGCTGTTTCTTCATCTGCAAAATGGGCATAAGGATGCCCTCCTCTCCATCTCAGAGCATAGTTATAAAGAGCAAAGAAGAGGCCAGTGAAATCACAGTAAACTCCGACTGCAATACAAGTGCAAGACAGAGTTCATGGTTACTGTCCCCAAGGGTAACAGCCTTGCAGTAAAGAGAGATCTGATGACTTCTTGAGGAAAAGGATGAGAGCAAAAAAGTTTTAACTGCTGGAGCCTTTATTTGGAGACCTAGCTACAAAAGCAGGAGAGCTCTATGAAGAAACTTTTATTCAGCTCTAAGGAGCTGGGACGACTAAACTGTTTTTGTAAGGGCAAAGGGGAACTTCCTATGTTTACTGTAAGACATCAGAAGTGGAAATTAGAGCACAGTAATTTATTAATTGTGCAGATGTAAAACTACTTTAGGTAAACATGTCCCAAATGAGATTAAACTCTAGAAGGACCATGGGGTACCTGCCTTGACTGATGTGGCAGAGCCAAAGAAGGATGCCTTCACCTGGTCAGCTTCTAAAGGAAAGAGTTAAGGCCACAGCTTCTTCAAGGAGGAAATGTTTGCTCTCCCCACTCAGACAATGCTAAATAAAATGCATGACAGGTTCATTTTATGACCACAAAACTGGAATTCTACCACCTTTAAAGAGAACGTCTAAATAATAAGGTTCCAAAAAGAAGAGAGAAAATGCAGGGCACCTAGGTGGCTAGGTTGGTTAAGCATCTGCCTTCAGCTCAGGTCATGATCCCAGGGTCCTGGGATCAAGAGCCCCGCATCACATGGGGCTCCCTGCTTCTCCCTCTGCCTGCTGCTCCCCCTGCTTGTGCACTATCTCTCAAATAAATAAATAAAATCTTACTTAAAAAGGAGAGAGAGAAAACGCAAACTACCTTGTTTTATTTATTTGTAAATCAGTACTAATTAGTATACATTGGGGTGATCCATGACAAATCCCAGCTTCAGCGATGGGGAAGAAGGAATATGATGATAGCATATTTGAAATAATTCAGTTAAAAACTCCATTTTCTTCACTGATAGTAGGTCAACAGCATGTTAAAAATGACCTTTAACCAAATAACTACATGTGATCTGGTAGTTGTCTGGTCACTAGAGCACACCTCTGTGCAGCAACACTGCCAAGGCTTAAAAACATATCTGTGTAGGAGGTAATCCCAGAATCGCTGACTTTGCTTCAATCAGGGCAGGATTCATTTACAGGCCTCTGATCTGACCCATTCCTGTTGGTGTAGAACCTTCCATACCTGGCTCATAAATGGTATAAAACAGAGTAATTCAATAAAGATCCCTCACTTACCATATTGTGTCCTAGGTGCCATGGGTACAAATATGAGTAAAATCCAGATTATAACGCTTATGAAGGTCATTGTTTTTACTTTAAGATGCGAAGTCACCAAGGCCATTCCTCAGAGTTGTTCTTATTAACCCTGTGACCCCCTCATGGGCTATATCATTCTGCCCTCCTATAGCTCAATCCATCTCCATACTCTGTCCTGCTTTAAGGGACTCCTGGAACTTAACCTTTTCATGCCAATGGATCTAGAGCCTTTGCTGGATCCCTCATGCTGAGCCACTCAGTGCATACCTGTACTCAGTCAACTAATATTTATGTAGTTTCTACTATGTGGCAAGCACTATTACAGGCACAGGAGATGTAACAATGAACAGAAATTGTCTATTTTTACCAGATCCCTCATGATGAGCTAGACTGTCCTTATCCCTATCAACCAGCCTAATTCTGCCCACTTATTTAACAGTTATTTATTGAGCTCTACCATCTAGGAACTGAGGATACAGAAGTGAGCAAAATCAAGAAGAACTTGATCTCACAGAACATAACCTAAATTTGGAGTGACACTGCCCAATTTTTTTTTTAAAGATTTTATTTATTTATTTGACAGACAGAGATCACAAGTAGGCAGAGAGGCAGGCAGAGAGAGAGGAAGGGAAGCAGGCTCCCCGCTGAGCAGAGAGCCGGATGCCGGCTCGATCCCAGGACTCTGGGATCATGACCTGAGCCGAAGGCAGAGGCTTTAACCCACTGAGCCACCCAGGCGCCCCGACACTGCCCAATTTTAACCCAGAGTCTCCAAAGTGAGGTTCCTGAACTCCAAAAGATGAGCAAGACAAAGCCCACTGGAGTAGGTTAAGAAAATACTAGAATTTTTATGTTCAGTTTATCTTGTTTTTTATTTCTAAACTACTTATATTTTTAAATACATAACATATGAATAGCCCAGTAGATACATAATTTATAGATAAATGCCCACAGATCAAGAATATATGCTCAAATTCTTTTACTGAGGGGAATAACATTTTAAAAGTCTACAGGCCACTGGCTTGCGTGATGACACATTTGGAGTGAACTGTTTGGCCCAAGCAGGATTAGCCTGGATTGTCCACTAGATGCATTTTCTGATAGAATTCAAAAAAGCATTTTGCAAGGATGTCTAAACATTAAACTACACAACGAAAGTTCAGGTCCATCTCAATTTCCCCTCCCTGATCATCTCCTATTGCCCTAAACTCCCCCATCCCTGTGCACCATGCTGTACTCCTTTAAGCACCTCTATGGGTACATCACAGATCACTGATTACTTAACAAAGGGATCTGGGAACAGTAAAACCTTTTCAATCCGTAAAATCAGTAGCCACTGCTAATTGAAGATCGATTAGAAATACACACGAAGCATTCTAAGATTACAGTTCACCAATAAAAATATATAGTTTTGAAAAGCTGATTAAGCCAAAACTTTTCAAGGAAAACACCTTTAACGAAGTTCCAGTTATCCAAATTCTTAAGACCTGTATATATTAAACTTTAAGGCCATCTGATTGTTTTCGAAATAGATGTCAGGAATGACATTTATGGTCACATTTTAAAAATTTAAAGAAAAGGAAATTCGCTTCCTAACAACTGATTCATGATTGCAATTTCTAATGTAATAAACTCATCGCCGTATGTGAGATCAGGTCCTCGCACATGCGACTCTGTCCCCACCTGTGATCACATTCCTTAAGACATTTCAAGCTATAAGAAACTTCTAAATTGATTTGCATGATTCATGCAAAGACTATACGTGAAAAATTATTAAAACAAAACCCTGGGCTGACAATGAATCTGAACATTTCTCTGGACTACAGCTGACCCCCAAAAACAGGTTTGACTTGCACAGGTCCACTTATACATGGATTTTTACAGGACAGGACCATATACATTTTCCTTATGATTTTCTTAAAATTTTCTTTTCTCTAGTTTACTTTATTGTAAGAATATGGTATACAATACATGTACATAATGTATTAATTGACTATGTATGTTATTGGTAAGCCTTCTAGTCAATAGTAAGCTATTAGTAGGTTAAATCTGGGGGAGTCAAAAGTTATACTTGGATTTTTGTCTGCATAGGCATCAGTGCCACTAACCCCCATGTTGTTCAAGGGTCAACTATACTAAGATACAGCACCAAATGAGATGAGAACGCAAATCCATACAGCAAAACTTACAAAGATGTTCATTATTACCACGAGGACTAGCAAATATTAAGATCCAAATAGTTGTACTTCTGTGATGCCAAACAGCCCAAAGATAGAAAGACTCACAAGTTACTATTCTGTGTGTCTCTGTTCCTCTTTGCTGCTTTAATGTAAACATTAGCCTCATTATCAATGTTGTGAGCCTATGAAGAAATATTTCCCCAGATCAGCTTCTTCTTTATGATTTGGCTTATTTTGTTTGTTATTAAAGCAGCCAAGGGTGGCATCTGCAACACTGTATAGAATATTTCAGAAACAAAGGGTTTTTTTTAAAGATTTTATTTATTTGACAGAGATTACAAATAGGCAGAGAGGCAGGCAGAGAGAGGAAGGCAAGCAGGCTCCCCGCTGAGCAGAAAGCCCTAAGCGGGGCTGGATCCCAGGACCCTGGGATCATGATCTGAGCCGAAGGCAGAGGCTTTAACCCACTGAACCACCCAGGTGCCCCCCTCAGAAACAAAGTTTTAATCGAAACTGGGTTGATACCCTGAAATAACCAAAGAGATCCACAAATAAAAATGGATGAAAATGGGGATGCCTGGGTGGCTCAGTCGGTTAAGCCGCTGCCTTGGGCTCAGTTCATGATCCCAGGGTTCTGGGATCGAATCCTGCATTGGGCTCCTTACTCAGCAGGGAGCCTGCTTCTTTCTCCCCCTCTGCCTGCTTGTGCAGGCTCTCTCTGAGTCAAATAAATAAATAAAATCTTTTAAAAAATCGGGTGACAATGCACACGAGTCTGACACATAATAAATACAAAACTCATGATTAAGAAGTGATCCTGAAGGTTTGATCAAGTCCAAAGACCAGACCCAGATCACTAAGCATAAAAGGGACCCAAAAAGCCAAACTCATACACACCCTCCAGGCTATGGCTTACCATGAGAGAAAGTGCAGTTGTAAATACAGGGTGAAAACACACTGGAAAACCTGAAAACTGCCTGACAGAAAAACTGGGTATCATTTTTAATCTGTAATCTCTCATGCATAGAGAAGCACATTTTTATCTCTTTAGAGTTTCACTTTGTGTTTAATACCTGGGCTATGAGTCTTATTAGTATATTCCTAACTAGCAAAGAAAGTCTCAGCTATAGTAGTTTACAGTATTTTTATTGGCATGTATTTGGACTCCTAGTTTGAATATCTAGTTCAAACCTAACTCCATTTAAGGTGCTTTTAACATGATTTGGTGTATGTGGAATCCTCAACCATTTCCTTTTACTTCAAAAGTGTTGTCATCACAGCCTGTGACGTTAATAGCAATAAATAAAAAAAGAAAAACAAATTAAAAGGAAGTCCAAAACATTCAACTGGAACTTAACTTTCTAATATGAACTGAAAGCTTTACCCAAAAAAAAAAGTCTTGGCCCTTTAAAAACAGAACAAAAGACAAAATGATACAGTAATAGTTAAAAAGCCAAATGAAGCTTACAAGCCTGATTTTTAAAATCCACTCTAGTGCTTGGGCCAAATTGGTTTCACAAGCTCTAAGACAATTAAGACAAACACTGTAACAGCAAGAAACTCCACCTGTATTTCAATGTCCCACTCGTATGTTGGAATTTGCCAGTTTTTCAGGGTGTTTACTCCAGTACTGCTGTATGCCATGCTGTTAATACAATTAGCACAGAATAACTTATATGATATTTACATCTACTGGACTTTTCCAGCCAACAGACCACATCTGCCTTAAGGATCAGGACTATGCCACATTCATCTCTTTAGCCTCAAAGTTTAAGTCATCAACACCCCACAGGCACTCGGTCCGTGAACACTGAATTAAGGGGATACTAGGCTTGGCTACCTGAATCTCACCAACACTTAACCAAATTATTTAATATGTAAAAAATGATAACTTTTGCCTAATCCTGTATCTAATTCATGTTTGATCATCAGATACTCTGAAATGAAGTCCGTGAATGTGCTTAATTTTTCTTCTCATATGGAACTTATTTTCAAAGCAATTGTCAGAAAACTATTTTACAACTCTATCCATGTTGTATTGGTAAATTCCTTTAGTAAAATATATTCACCAATTAAATATCAAAAAGTTTGGGAGTATCACACCAGTCAGGATGGCTATTATCAAAAAGACATAAAATAACAAGTTCTGGTAAGGTGGAGAAAAAGGAACCCTTGTACATTGTTGGTGGGAGTATAAACTGGTGCAGCCACTGTGGAAAACAGTATGAAGTTTTCTCAAAAAAATTAAAAATATTAATACCATATGATCCAGTAATTCCACTACTGGGTATTTACCTAAAGAAAATGAAAACACGGGGCGCCTGGGTGGCTCAGTCCTTAAGCGTCTGCCTTCAGCTCGGGTCATGATCCGGGGGTCCTGGGATTGAGCCCCACACCAGGCTCCAATCTCAGAGGAGGCCTGCTTCTCCCTCTCCCACTCCCCCCTGCTTGTGTTCCCCTTCTCACTGTGTCTCTATCAAATAAATAAATAAATATTTTTAAAAAGAAAATGAAAACACTAATTCAAAAAAGATATATGCACCCCTAAGTTCATTGCAGCCTTATTTACAAAAGTCAGGATACGGAAGCAACCCAAATGTCCATTGTTAGATGATGGGATAAAGAAAATGTTACACACATCCTCACCCCCAATCCCCACCACTGCTGCCGCCACTGAATATTGGCCATGAAAAAGAATGAGATCTTGGCATTTGCAACAATATGAATGGACCTAAAAGGTATTATGCTAAGTGAAATAAGTCAGATAGAGAAAGCGAAACCCCGTATGATTTTACTTACATGTGGAATTTTAAAAACAAAATAAAACAAATGAATAAATGAAAAACCAGACTCTTAAGGCACCTGGGTGGCTCAGTCGGTTAAGTGGCTGCCTTTGGCTGAGGTCATGATCCCAGTGTCCTATGATGGAGTCCCGCATCAGGCCTCCTGCTCAGCGGAAGCCAGCTTCTCCCTCTCCCTGCCACTCTACCTACTTGTGCGTGCTCTCTCTCTCTCTCTGTCAAATAAATAAATAAAATCATAAAAAAAGAAAAGAAAAGAAAAGAAAAACCAGACTCTTAAATTCAGAGAACAACCTGGCGGTTGACAATTGAGAAGGGAATGGGAAAAAGGACTATATAAGTAAAGGAGCTTAACAGGTAAAAACTTCCAGGTATAAAATAAGTAAGTCACCAAAAGGAAAAGTATAGCATAGGAAATATAGTCAATAATACTATAATAACATTGTACAGTGACATATGGTGACTACACTTACTGTGGTGAGCACTGAGTAATGCACAGAATTGTCAAATCATGATACTGTACATCTGAAACTAATACAATATCATATGTCAACTATACTTCAAAAACAAAAAAAGTATGTAAGGTATCTATATATATATATAGCTATATACTGTCTATAAATTTGTTAAAAAAAAGAAAAAAAGTACCAGATTAAAAATGTTAGAGAAGAGGCACCTGGGTGGCTCAGTGGGTTAAAGCCTCTGCCTTTGGCTCAGGTCATATCTCAGGGTCCTGGGATAGAGCCCCGCATTGGGCTCTCTGCTCAGCAGGGAGCCTGCTTCCCCCTCTCTCTCTACCTGCCTCTCTGCCTACTTGTGATCTCTGTCAAATAAATAAATAAAATCTTTAAACAAACAAAAAAAAATGTTAGAGAATATTCAGCCTGAAAAACTCAACTTCTTAGGCCACCTGGGTGGCTCAGTTAGCTAAGCGTCTGCCTTCGGCTCAGGACATGATCCCAGAGTCCTGGAATGAAGCCCCTCACTGGGCTCCCCACTCAGCATGGAGTCTGTGTCTCCCTCTGCCCTTCCGCCTGCTCATGCTCTCTCACATACTCTCTCTCTCTAATAAATAAAATCTTTAATTCTTTTAAAGATTTTGTTTATTATTTATTTATTTGATGGAGAGAGACACAGTCAGAGAGGGAACACAAGCAGGGGGAATGGCAGAGGGAGAAGCAGGCTTCCCGACGAGCAGGGAGCCTGATGCCAGGCTTGATCCAAGGACCTAGGATCATGACCTGAGCCAAAAGCAGACACTTAACGGCTGAGCCACCCAGGCGTCCCAAATAAAATCTTTAAAAGATGAGAAAGAAAGGGAGAGAGAGAGAAAGGAAGGAAGGGAGGAAGGAAGGAAGGACATAAAGAAGGAAGGGTGGGTGGGTAGGTAGGAAGAAAGAAAGGCTCAGCTCCTCATGAAAGAACAAATGATTTCTACTGATGTAACAGAGGAATTAATAAACAGTAAAAATAACTTATTAGACATTTCTATAGCAGATACACAAACTAGAAAGAAAGTTCACTAAATGTCAATTTAAAAACTAAGTTTGGGGCTGGTTTAAGTCTTCGACTATAACCTTGCTGATGAAAACTGACAACAGGCCCCAGTTCACAGAGTTTCTTGTCTACCCCCCTTAAATGACAGAGAGTAGCGTTCCAACCCTATCACTTCAAAATGAAGATTTCTCTTTGGGGAGAAAGAAAAATTGGGAGGAATTCTTGGCTGCCCCACACTTTCCAGTTCTAACCTCTTGGAATGTGGCCCTAAAGGCAAGGAAATACAGAAAAAGCCCAGGAGACTGGAGCACTGCAGACAGGCCTCCTGAGCCTGGCAGAGTCTCTTGCTACCTGTGTGACCTCAAACAAGTTACTTAACTTGACACTTAGTTTCTTCATCACTAAAATAGAGTTACCTCTCATCAGAAAGTTGTTGTGAAAAATAAAGTAGTAAAAGTCAAACTTAAGCTAGCTACCTATGGATGCCCTCAGTACAAATTATCTTCTCCTCTTCCCCACAAAATAAAACAGTATGTAGGAAACTGTTCTAAAATCTGCTTTCAACTTCCCCTTAAATATAAATGAACCTGTGTGGTCATCCTATCACCCTAAAACACAAAAATGACTGGAAAAGGAGTTTACTTTGCTTCACATAGCCTTCTTAAAGGTTCCTCATGATCCCTCCCTGACACATATAGGGAACCGTATAAGTCTCAAATCTGTACATTAACAACTGTATTATATGGCTAGTGATAATTACTAAAATGACTCAAAACTATAAAAGTAATCTTTAAAATCAAATAATGGTAAAAAAGAAAAATTCAATTCCATACGCATTCTCAAATACTTGTAGGCTGTATGTATCACAGATTGCAAATGAGCCAATACAATAAAAGGCTGAGAGAAAAAAATAGACAAATAGACCTCAGGGAGGACAGCAAAAAGGAGAGAAGAGTCCACTGTCTTGAAATTGCTAAGCAGGGTTGGGGCCTGGTTAGTACTTGGAGGGGAAAAAGGAAGATAAGGGAGGGGAGAAAAGAAAAAAAGAGTTGGAAAGAGAATAAAGAGGGGACCAGAAAGAAAAAACCCGTAACTTCAGTAACTCAAAAGATAATCAGAATTTGACAGCTGGATGTAGAGAATTAATTTCTCATTTTGTTCCATGCTTTCCCACGTTCCCTTTGCAGTCAATGAAAATTCTACACTTGGCTGAGTTTTGAGAGGAACACCAAAAGCTGAAAAACAACTCAGCACTTTAAGATTAAAAGAATCAGCATTGTTAATAAGACTCCCTCTAAATTACTCAATCTGTGGCTTTCCTACACCAAACCATACAGTTTTATCAGTAAGTAACTAAAGAAGAAAAACTTTCTTTAGCCATTAACCATTTCCGTCTATACCAAAGACACTTTTAAGGCTTACCATAACAATAGATCAGATACAGCTATTAAGTTTATTCCTAGTGAGTCATATGTACCCTTCTTCGCACCATACTTTGTTTTTCTATAGTGGTTTTATAGGAAATTAAAAGTATGGCTCCTGGCTGGCTCAGTTGGTAGATCATGTGACTCTTGATCTTGGAGTTGTGAGTTCAAGCCCCATGATGGGCATACAGATGACTTATAAAAAATCATTTCATAATCACCAACAATAAAGGTATCTAGAACCTCTCTGAAACAAAACAACCAAAACATTTTCACCTTAGAGTAAATGAAATTTGCAGAAACACTTTACATTTTTACTTTTCTGACAGAAATATGCAAGTGGCAATATAGTAAAGGAAACATAACCTTCTCGAAACTCAGTCCTAACAGTAAATCATAATGAAAGTAGCCTAGGTGGCTCAGTGGGTTAAAGCCTCTGCCTTCGGCTCAGGTCTTGATCCTGGGGTCCTGGGATAGAGAGCCCAGCATCCAGTTCTCTGCTCAGCAGGGAGCCTGTTTCCCTTCCTCTCCCTGCCTGCCTCTCTGCCTACTTGAAATCTATCTGTCAAATAAATACATAAAATCTTAAAAAAAAAAAAGTAGCCTAAATTCTGTTCACCATTATATATGAAACAGGGTAGAAGTTTCAAGTAGATTTCAATATGTGTGTTTGTTTAATAAATAAACCACCACAGGGGAGCCTAGGTGGCTCGGTCAGTTAAGCATCTGCTTTTGACTCAGGTCATGGTCTCCGGGTCCTATAAAGACTTCTGGCTCCCTGGGGAGTCTGCTCCTCCCTCTCCCTCCACCCCTCACCCACACTTTTGAGTGAGTGCATGTTCTCTCTCTGTCACTCTTGCTCACTCCCTCTCTCAAATAAATTAAAATCTTTAAAAAATAAAAAAACAACTAACAACTATATCAAAAACAAAAAAGGAATCAACAATGTCAAAATAGTATAGGAGGCTCAAGTAACAGGGGTGGGGTGGGGTGGAGTATGTGGTGTGTTATGTTAATCCCTCCTTACCTAGGAGCCTTTCACCACTCAATTTAGGAGGTACAAATGTTAGCTACCATTTTGCTTACTTGACTTTATTAACCCCTGATGCATTCTACCCTCATAACTGAAGCCACGGGGTTTCAAAAGACAGCTTGAGTTAATATATAACATTAAGATACCTTGTTAGGATATCTTACGTGATTCACCAGCTTGAAAGGAACTCAACATATTCAGATGATCAGTGATCAAAATCAGCAAAAGGATACTCGTCCAGTTAAATGGGTAAAAATACCAGACAATTTCACAGTGTGGACTAAGAAAGTTAATACAACAGGATCACAGTCCCTTATCTGAAACCCTTAGGTCCAGGTATGCTTCAGATTTTTGTGAGTCTTAAAGGTCAGAGGGAGCATACAGCATATATTACGTAACATTCCTAACTAGATCTAGGATAGCACCCCATAGCCGAATGTATTATTATCTCTACAGCAAAATATGTGAATATTCCAAGTGGGTTTTAAAACTACTTTAAGCAAGCTCATGACAGTTTGGGTTAGGTTCTGCCACCAAATGAACTTTGATGCCAGACTTTTGGAGGAAAAAAAAAACTTAGGTTTTCAGAGATTTTTAAGATAAAGGGTTAGGAATGTAAATCCAATACAACTACACATCAAAGCATAAAGACATTTTCAAACTATACAGAGTTTATTAATTTATTGGAGATGAAAAAGTAGGGTAAATTAAAATTTAGCCAAGTAAAAAAAGATGTTCCTGGTAAATATAACCTTAAAAATTGTGGGGCGCCTGGGTGACTCAGTCAGTTAAGCCTTTGGCCTTCAGCTCAGGTCACGATCTCAGGGTCCTGGGAGAGCCCCATGTGGAGTCCCAGGTCTGGCTCCCTGCTCAGCAGGAAGTCTGCTTCTCCCTCTCCCTCTGCCCCTCCCAATATCCCCCCAACCCAGCTCCTGTGGGCTCGATTGCGCCTGTGCACTCCCTCTAATAAATAAACAAAATCTTTCAATAAAGAAAAAAATAGGAAACACAAGTTACCTGATTTCAGTTATTCAAATAAACTAAATAAATGTTGAGACTACTTAAAAATAAATGTCTGTGTTAGAGACAAGGAGTATTTGAATAAGACAGGAATGTCGGAGAACGCTGATACTTACAGTCTTTTGTACTTCCTTTGCATTTGAACACATGTTGCATTTTCCCTAGCTTTTAGTTTTCACATTGTTTGAGATTTCAGGGATTTGCTGTATTTCCCATTCATCTACTCCTTAGCTTGCCCCTCTTTTTCATTTAAGTGGCTATTCTGTGCCATGTAATTTGTTACGCACTCCAGATGTAACGCTTCTCAATCTTCATGCCTTGACACAAGGGTAAATTTTAATTGGTCATGAGGAATGCCCAAGTAATTAGTTACGAACAAAGTACCACAGTCTGTGAAGAATTTTACATGTTTATATATGGGTGTATTCAAAATTTTCATTATGATAGCATCACTCTCACTTATACTGATATATTTTCTTGATAGGGAAAGAAGTGGCTTTATCACACTGTGAACTAACTATAAACTCACCACATAATTCATCTATGTCTATAATCAGGGAAATTATAACGCCCTCTGTGTAAACATCAGTCCTGTGTGTGTCTTAGCAGAACAAAGTTTGAGAACAGATGCTCTAAGACATTCCAAGATGGACCAAAGTCACCGGAGAGAATGCCCAGTGCCAACAACTAACCACTCTGAAATATGAAAACAGCTATTCTCCTGTTCTATACTGTCCGTTTAAAGAAGTACAGAAATCATTCCCCAAATCTGAAGGGGCACCATACTTAACTAGGTCATGCCTCAGTTATTTGTCACTTTTATCCTTTCATCTCTTATCCTGGTTATTCTATTTCCTTTGTCACCAATAAAGCGCTTACCTAACACCTCACATTTGGTTAAAAATGCACCAGTGTGTCATGATACCAGGGTTGAGAATTATAGTCCGCCCATGAACAACATGAAACTGTGCCAGTCCCCTTTAACATGGATATTTACAGTACTACACTAAAATGTATTTTCTCTTCCTTATGATTTTTCCAATATATTCTTTTCTCTACCTTACTTTATTGTAAAACAGTTTATAATACATGTAACACACAAAATATGTGGCTGTTTACATTATCAGTAAGACTTGCAGTCAACAGTAAGTTATTAGTAGTTGAGTTCTTGGGGAGTCAGAAGTTCTATGAAGATTTTCGACTGCATGGGTGGGGTTGGCACCCCAACCCCTGTGTTGTTCAAGGGCCAACTGCACTGTAGAGGAAACAAAAATTAAAAGGTACAGAGCTAGCAGAATATGAAATTCTTGATCTTGGAATCATGAGTTTGAGCCCCACGATGGGGATGGGGGTAGAGTATTTAAAAAAAAAAAAGATGTTGGGGTGCCTGGGTGGCTCAGTGGGTTAAAGCCTCTGCCTTCGGCTCAGGTCATGATCCCAGGGTCCTGGGATCGAGCCCCGCATCAGGCTCTCTGCTCAGCGGGAAGCCTGCTTCTCTTCCTCTCTCTCTCTCTGCCTGCCTCTCTGACTACTTTTGATCTCTGTCTGTTAAAATGAATAAAATAAAATCTTTAAAAAAAAAAAATGTTTAAAAAAAATTAGAAAGCACAGCTTCGAAAAACTTCAAACTTACTGGGACTTGTAATGAGATGAAACAGAACTATAAGAACATAGATATAGTTAAGGGTCATTACAGACAGCACTGTCTTGTGTAATTCTCATTCTGTTGCACAGTAAATATTAATACACCTTTTTGCACATAACGAAGTTATTTTGAAGTGACATGCTTAAAGTCCCTCAGTCAGTAAGCAAGAGGGGCAACGGTAGTGGAAGCCAGTGATCTTTGGCTCCTAAGCCTCTGTTCCTTGTACTATACCTGCTACTCAACAGAGGGTGACAAGGGCTCTTGTCATACTGAGGTAATTGCCAACATGATGACTGAAATACAGCCATAGAATGTTGAAGCTGGAAGAGACCTTGTCCAAGAACTTGAACCCCACATTCACTGCAGAACTCCTATTCACTCTTTCGCTATCTGTCCCCTACACCAGAGTTTCTCAAAGTATGTCAGACTACCTTGCGCCCGCGCCCACTTCAGAACCACTGAACCACTAGGTAAAACGCAGATTCCTGGGCCCTACCTTAGTCACACTGAATCAGCTTATCTGGATGTGGGACCTGGAGACCTTCACTTTTTTTAAATTTTATTTTTAAGTAATCTCTACACCCAACGTGGGATTCAAACCTACCACCCTGAGATCAAGAGTCGCATGCTGCACCAACTGAACCAGCCAGGCATCCCTGGGGGTCTCCACTTTTAACCAGTCCTCCAGGTTGGTGTTTTTCAAACTCTAAGTCCTAAGATCAATTTAGTGAATAACACTGTGTTTTTTTTAATAAAATCGTTTGGAATACATTAGATTTTTAAAGATCAGATAGGAATAGAAAAATACCAGGGGGCATTACTCTTAGTACTGTTTCAGCCAAACTTTTGTTTCAGTTTTTATACATGGATTGGGATACAAATGGCATTTCTTACCATACATCTCAGTCAGAAACATTTAATAAGCTGCTTTAAACAATTTTTATCCTCGTTCTTATCTCTCCTTTATAATGAATAAGTTATCCATGTTTCATGTAATTATTCCCTTTACAAAAAAACCCAACATTCAATGTCCATTTTTGGATCTCAGCATTCCATTCCAAGAACTTCCGTTTTATCCCCTGATCTTTTCCCCTGAGCACCATGTTTAACTATTGGTTTAATTACTCAATCAATAGTTTACAGTATTTATTTTTCTAAGATTTCAGAAACTCCAATTCATTCTTATTTTTAACTTTGTGCTCTATAAAACCTCCTCACGAGCATAGTTACCATTTCACTATCTCGATCTTTGAACTGACTCATCTCTTAACATACTAAGTTTATATTTTGCTAGGTATGTTCAAAGCTTCCTGGTCTATATTCAAACCTTTAAGTCTTTCATTCCCTTAGTCTTTCATCTTCTTTGTACTTATATATACTTTTATTTATTTATTTATTAAAGATTTGCAGAGCAGGAAGCCCTATGTGGGGCTCGATCCCAGGACCCTGGGATCACGACCAGAGCAGAAGGCAGACACTTAATGACTGAGCCAACCCAGGCGCCCCTCTCTATATACTTTTAGACAGAATTCGCTATTGGCTTGTCTGCTTTTGCATTTCCATTTTGTAACTGGTACTTATTCCAGTTCTCATCTCATCTTTTTCTTTGAAAGGAAAAAAAAATGAAAACAATCTCCATTAATACATGAGGATTTTCTGCATGTATCTTTACAGTTTTAAAATGATGTACTGGCATTTCAAGAAACTGTAACTGCCTTCTAAGGAATAATATGAACATAGATGAATGTTGAGAGAAGATGTACTCAAAAAGTGCTTTCCTCAGGTATAACTTAATATATAGAAATCTCTATAATTCGACACAGTCTGTGATAACTTCACTTGAGGTAGTACAAACCCACTGACTGAATTACAGTCACCGAGTCTTCTAGCTGGAAGACCCTCATTCAATCTTTAGCCTTAGTCCTTACTACCCTCAGAGCACTGTTTCTCAAAGGATAGCCTGAGGACCACCTGTATCCAATTTACCTGGGGCATGTGATAAAAAGCAAGCAGTGAAATTACAATGTTTTTATAATTCGGGTCTGTTTTCATTTCATAGTGAGAGGAAGGAAGTTGACTAAAAATATAAAGAAGATATCACTCAGGCCTATTTTAAAAGGTGCTCTCAGTGGTGAAATGTTAAAAGATGAAGTGGACTTCAAAACTACAAGTTCAAGAAAAGTGTCTCCTTCATAAGTTAAGCACTACGTAAGATTAAGTCTCAAAATACAGGTATCCCACACTGGTGGTGATGCAATATGCTACAATTAATTGCCTTAATTCAGAAACTTAGAACATTTAAATATTACAATTTTAAACATTTCTGCACTTTTATAAGACACCAATAATTTCAAGGATTTCCTTTAGTACGGCATGAACAACCAGGCTATTTTCAAAAGCCTTTTTTAGTAGGGTCGAACTATGAAGTTTTTATTACTTCTAATGAAGATTTCTAATATAAAAGTAGTTGATATTCCTGGTAAGATATAGTTAAAAATATGGCTCTTGCTTTACCCATGCTCTATGAAATGTAGGAAAACATAAACTTTTAATATTTTGACCGATGATTAATTAAAAATTATGTTTGTCATTTTACTGAAAAATATGACTTTACATTTTAGTTGCTGAGTCAGGTTTTCATGAATTGTGCCACATTATGAGACTGTTCCTTCTTTTTTAAACTACATACAAAAAACCTTATCAATTACAGTTACTTACAGCCTAAGCAAACCATAATTACGTGTTCATCCTAGCTTCTACTCAAAGCTGTGTTCTCAATTCAATATCTAAACAAAGCTCCTGTTTCAATGGATTAAGTACAAAGATAGACCTATAAGGTCAAAGGTGGCATACACTTTTCATGTTGTAAAGCAGACCTATATGTATGTTTAAGGCAGAGCTATCTCACGAACTCCTAAATCCAGAACTTTTTTTTTAAGTTAGATAGGAAGATCAAGATGAATTTTTTTTTTAAAAAGCGGGGGGGGGGGGGGATCAAAATTTCAAATTTTTGTAAATATTTAAGTCTCTAGCAGAAGATTCTCTAAACCGGCCACAGTAGCTCCAAAAAATGTAGCACTAAGTAGGAAACACATCTATGAACCTCCTCTTTTCAACAGCTAACATTAAATGTGAAATGCAAATTAAGACTTC
Source organism: Taxidea taxus jeffersonii (assembly GCA_003697995.1). Lineage (NCBI taxonomy): Eukaryota > Metazoa > Chordata > Mammalia > Carnivora > Mustelidae > Taxidea > Taxidea taxus. The sequence continues at coordinate 116,816 of RCUC01137176.1, forward strand.
AGTTTCAGAACTTAATAGAGATATGCAGAATAATAAAATGGGAAGTTTGGAAACTCTTGGCAATATAGAAGCAAAACCTCTATCTAAATTCTTATTTTGATAATTAAACTTCAAATCAAATAAATATGTTTTAGATGCAAATAACTGGTAATTCACTGTCAGGGTGACTTCTTTTAAATCACTACTACAAGTTTTACACTACAAAAACTACTCTAACTTCAAAGACCAAGACTGTTCTTGAAAATATTGTTTTAATGAACCAGTTGTTTGATATCTCAAAGAAATGCAAGAGCTCATCAGATCGCTTTTATTCTGGAAATTACTGATTCCCATTTTAAATTGTGAATTGGTCAAATATATTCCCATGGGGAAAGAACTAACATTAAAAGTTTGCTCTAGTGAACAAAATAATGTGCCTCACATGTATAAATGTGGTGTTCTTTAGTAAATCAGGAATGCATTTTGAATACTCTCGCCATATGTTCAAAAATGAAAAACTTCTTTTGCAAACAAGCCTTAAAAAAAAAAAACTAAAGACACTGAAAGCCACATATTTTGGTGTGCACTAAATTCATCTTACATCTCATTCTGACTGTTCCAATCAGACTATTATGTATGTTACATATTAAAAAGTTCTCTTAACTATCTGAAATAATGTGGTATTTACTTTCTATGAAAGATGTTGGACACAGAACTTAAAAATCACCTGAGGTTCTCAGCAATGTCAAAGTATGCTTTGCCACTATAGGGAAACTACCAGAAAAAGGCCTGGTCCTCAGTTGCTCTCAATAGTAAGATAACCTTTTAATAACATATATAATATATAATATCCCAGCAAGTCAGGAAACAAAACAGATTAAGATCTCTTTCCTTTTTCTTTTATGGGAAATGGAGTTCAAGTCTATTTTCAATCACAAAATACAAACTCCATCTTCACTATGGTAATATTCTCAAGTACGACAACTGATTTACACATTTAGTACAAGTAGTTTTTTTAACTTAGCAACTTGGAATATCTGAGGTGTTCCTTACAATGGAGGGGGGCAAATTGCAAGCTGGTTTTCTGCAATTTGGGCTCACCCTGCTGCTTTCAAAAGTTCTATCAACTCTCACTAGACCATTACTTCTCAAAAACTAACTTTTCAGACACTTGCTGTCCCACATATTATTTCGCCAATTTTTCCATTTGGGGGCATACATTTGAAAAAGGCACTTAAGCGATTTCAGAGTCACTGTTTATTGCATATAATGGCTATTAAAATATACCCAATTTCTCCAAATACATAAATTTTGAAAGAAATTATGATTAACTTGGAAATAGTTATTTGCCTGTTATATCAAGCTGGTCCACTAAATACTAGATTTACAACACTGTCCAGTCCACCCTTCTCCACCACAAAAATAACTGTCACAAAGAGCACAAGTTACCCAAGACAGAGCACCTAAGAAAGAGTAAGCAAATGTCAGTCACTATAATTAGAGAGGCATTCTGCACAATGCTTCCTTGGGTTTTTAATAATTCTCTCAACTCATAAGCTACAATCCTTCTACAATATTATCTAGTATTAAATTTCCTAGGCCTTGACTCTGTAAAATTTCATTATCAATTAAAATGACTACTTGAAAGTAAGTTTTCAAATGACACTTGGCAGATACACGCGAAATAAACATTTAAACTATCTTAAAATAATAGTAACAGCAACTGAATCCTAAATACTAAGAATCATAAACTGACTTCTGTAGGAAACTCAGTAAAACAAGATTTCAGGGATGCTGTAACCCCAATAAGGCATCTTTTCCTGTGAACAGTAAGGACCCTTAAGCCATTACTAATAGCCATCTAGCTTCCCTGTAGAAAGAGTTTGCATACTTACCCAGGAAGGCAAATGGAAAGTACAGGGGGAGGAAGATGAACTGCGGCAAAGCCTTTGTCATATGATAGTGACCTATAAAGTATCAAATAAAGGTACATCATCAGTATGGTAGAGCTTTACAAAAGAGTCCTCACTCCTGCAACACCTATGAAGGAAGGTCCTCAAAACCCAGGAGTCCAGCTCCCTCCCCTCTCTCTACTTTCCACCCCCACGCGCAAACTGTGAAGCAATAAAAGCAAAGAAGCTCCCTGTGTTCAGAGAGCAGAGGCTGAGGGTTGCCCAGCTGGCATTCCAGGGTGTCTCCAGCACCCTCACTCCCTACTCCCCGTATGTACAAAGCTGAAAGTTGATCCTTTTCTGTAAACCCAAAACCCACACCGCGACCATTCATCAACTTGCACCAAGTGATCTCCGCCCCCAGGACAAATAAACTAGTAGCCAAATCATAGCAATCGATAGGCAGCCCGAGCCTTCACGGTGCCCTGGAGCCTGCCGGAGGTAGCACGGCAACGGCAACGGCAGCCGGTCCAGGTAGCGCAGCCCTCAGCCCTGCAGACCTGGGGCTGCCAGAGCCGTCGCCCAAACACCCGGCCCCAGTCACAATCCCCAGATTGGAAATCGGAACCGAGTCGGGAAACATTCGCCAGAGCCCCCCGCGGCAAGTGCAAGGCCACCAGGTCTCCGAGGTCGGGGTGGGGGGAGCTAGGAAACCGAGAGGGAGGAAGGGAGCGAGGGATCCCACCCCGCCTTTGTTGCTGGTCACCATCAAGTTTGCATCTTAGTACAAAATGTCGATCTTAAAGGCTGACAAGACAGAGGCAGAGGCACAGGGAGAAAGAGAAAGGGAATAGAGTCCATCTTGCTTTGGGGAAGAGGGGGGAGAGAAAAATGAAGTACAAATCCCACACTCCGGGCAAAAAGTCTGCTAAACACCTTTCCATAACGGAGGAGCAACGAGTGGGGTGTCCCCGTCCCCGTGCCCGCTCGAACTGGCGGCGGTCTGGGCAGAAAACGCCTCCCTCTCCTCCTCTTCCTCCTCCTTCCCCTCCTCCTCCCTCTCCTCCTCCTCCTCCTCCTCCTCCTCCCGCGGGCCCCGGCGAAGATCCCGCCGCCACCGCCGCTGCCTCCGCTGCCCCCTGGGGAGGCACCGCCGCCCGGCCGGGCGCTGCCATTCCGAGCCTGGACCGCGCGGCGCGCCGCGCGTGGGGCCCCGCGCAGGGTGGCCGCGCGGGGACGTCCGCGCCGGGGACCCTCGCGCCCCCTCGCCGCGGGCTGGCTACAAAAGTCGCGCGAGCAGAGGTGGCGGCGGCGCGCAGGAGAGGGGGCGCGCGTGGGGCCCCCACGCCGCGAGTGGGCAACCCCAGGGGATGGCGAAGAAGGCCCCTCCCCGCGTGGGTAAAGTACCCCAGTCTCCGGCAGCCCGGCGTCGGCGGCCTGGAGAGGAGAACTGGACGTGTCATTAGCAGGACAGGCAATGGTTTCAAAGCCCCAGGCCAATGACCATTAGCAGTGGCAGAGCTCGCTCCGTCCCCATCCCCCACAACCTCCACCCACCTTCCCCTTCGTTCCGCCCCCACCTCCACCCCACCTCGCGAAAACTTTTCAACAAGATCCACCTGGACTAATTTGTCCTCAGACAGTTAAAATATTGACTAGACCCTACACACCGGGAGGGAAAGAGAATGCACGCTTTATTTTCCTTTCTACAGAAAGGAAAGCAAAAAATAGCTTCTCTCTCCGTCTCTCCCTCTCCCCCCCCCTCTGTCGTACATGTTGTGTCTTAGCTTTTTGCATCGTTTCGTTTTACCTTCCTCATTTAGCAGAAATGATCGCGGATATTTCACACGTAAACGTGTTCCAGATTCTTGGATTTAGGGTCCTTGTGAATTACAGGACTTGGGTTTGGTCTCAGTTACGTTAAGTTTCATACAATACGAAGAAATTTTAAAAAATAATAATAAATTTCTGAGGGTGAGCGAGCGAGACGAGGTGGAGGAGGAAAAGAAACCTCGAGTCTGATTTCTGTAATTTACTAGCGACCCGGATCGCAGCAAATAACAGTGTAACACGAGTGTGGCTTAAGAGGGCTGGGGAGCTCTTTCTAGAGGCATCGACCCCATCCCCGGATAAAGGATCTGCAAGTTTTCTGTCATCGCGACCATGCAATGCCATAACTTACCTTCAGAAATAAGACTTTAAACAGCCAAGGCCTTCCTCCTCCCCTCCACCACCACCCCCAGCCTCGCTCTCTCCACCTTAAACTTATTGACACAACATAATCCCACATTCAAGCAAAATCCTGACACAGCCTCCCTCCTCCTCTTCCCCCTCCTCTCTTCCCTCCCGTTCTCTCGTTCTCTCCGCTCTCCCTCTCCCCCCCCCCCACCGCTTTCCCTCCCTCTTCTCTCTCCCCTTCTCCCTCGCCCTCTTCCCCCTCTCCCCCTATTCTTCCTCCCGGCTACTCTGGCACTAAAACAGCACTTTCTCTACTCGCCGCGCATTTGGTTAGGGGTGGGGGGTGAGAGGGCACCGATCTGCGGGGCCGGAACACCCAAATCCCAACTCTCCAGATGAACGAGCAACTGGGCTGCTGTTCCTGGTCACCGACGCACACGAAACGTTCAATAAATCCACCGAGGGCTGGCTCCCCGTACCTTCCTCCCCTGCCCCAGCTCCCCAGGCCCCACCTCCCCGGCAGCCGAGACCAGGCTGGGATCCACGTACTTTCGCCGAGATGAAGTTTGGGGCTCCCCGGGCGGCCACGAGCCGCCCGCCGGCGTGAGGGCTGGCTCTGTTGTTGTTTTCCTCCGGCTGCTCCTGCCCGCGCCCCGGCTCCCGTGCCCCTCTCGGGCGGCGCTGCCTGTGTGCCGAGAGGTGCTGGTTGCAAACGCAGCCTGGCACCGGCTGGCCTACTACTCCCCAGCCCGGCCCCCAGCCTCCCGCCCGCAGGGCACTGCCTCCGCGCCCCCCGCCCTCCGCCCGCGCGGCCGCCGCGACCCTCGCCCCCGACCTCTCCCGACCCAAAGTTTTGGCGGAGGGGGAAAGTGCCCGGGGAGCGGAGCGGCCAGCGGCGGCTCCGGACGCGCGGGGTTCCCTCCGTCTTCCTCAAGTCCACCCTACCGGCTGCCGCCGCCGCCGCCGCTGCTCCTGCCGCGGAGTCCTTGGGGCTGCAGCCCGGCGGCTCGCAAGTGAGTAGGAAAACAGAAAGTGCGGGGAGAGCGCCCAGGAAGGGCTGGGGATGGGGGGCGCTTACCTCGCGGGCTCGCCGGGCGCGAGGGCGTGTGTGTGGCTCGCCCTCAGCGGCCAGTCAGGGTTCCTCTATGGGAAAGTCGAGAGGAGCTCGCGGTGCCGCTCTGCCTCCGCTTCACTGTACACTGTTCCACATACAGTACATGCAACCCGGAGAGACTGAAAACACTCATTTTATATAAGGCAGCCTGCCATTGGCCCGCGGCCTGACGGACAGGCGGCGCGGCCAAACAGAAGGCCCGTTACACCCAAACACACGCACACATACACACATTTTACAGAGACACACAAAGATCATCACATTTTCTATTTTCTAATGTTCGGGACCTGTAGACAGTAGGAGAGGACAGGTAGGGAGGCCCAGCAGAGTGGGGTACAGAGGAAAAACCCTGTCTGCACCAAGTTGCCTGGCTTGAAACTGGTGTCCTTTTGACTTGGGAGGGTTATAGTAATAAACTACAACTCCACTGGATATGGAAGTGAGGGTTTTTTTTTTTTTAATCGCTGCCGTGTGGTGCCCCATGGAAGAGGCGTGCATTGTGTTATGATTTTACAGCCTGACCTGGCTAACAAGTGACCAAGAAAGGATTTTGGCCGCTGGGATTTCTTTTGTCAATGGGTTAGCTATCACATAGGCCAAAATAGTGCAAGATAAGTTTATTAGGGCTGTAATGCATTGAGGTTGTTAACGCCTCGTTCCTAGGTAAATTCAGAAAAATCAATACAACAATACACAGAAACAAAGATAAACGTTTTGCTGAGATAACCTACCTACTTTCAGCTGGTTGGAGGACCCCAAATCACCTGCGACGGCTGTAAGATAGAATAAGTCTTGAAAGCTTGGCTACTGACATTTTTCCTTAAAAATAGACCTTTTGAGTCAATATATATGAGATTTATATTTTGCATATTATGTATGGTATTTACTTTACATATTTCACAACATATGTGAACATCACATGTTGAGTGACTTTTGGAGATGGTGAACACGAAGACTTTACTTTCTGATTTTTTTTTCTATGATGCATCTTTGGCAGATTATATTTGGCAGTCCTATATAAACAAGTCAATAGACTGCTGGGGGGAAAAAACCAAAGCTAGAGGTTAAGAGGAATAAATTCTAGACCCCATGTTTAAACTAGCTGAACAGTCTTGAGCAACTAACTTACCCTCTTTAATGCTGAGTTGGTTTGGGGTGGGGTTATTTTTTCCTTCTTTTTTTTTTAGGATTAAAATAAGAAACTTCCCCCAGTTTTCCTTCATTAAATGTTTATTCAACATCTACTATGTGCCAGACATTATCATAGAGCCTACATGTATTCTTAAGGTTCCATCTGAATTTAAAAGTCTGTGAATTATTCTTAAACACAAATATTTTGAAGATTATAAATAAACACTATGATTTTATGGCCTAGATGCATAGCTTTAAAACTTAAAGGAAAACTGAAGAGAATTGATTTCAAATCCCTCTTATTTTCTTGATGCTGTCTTAAGGTTTTTCTCTCACCTCCATAAAGTTATCAAGTGAGTGTGCATATATGTGTGTGTGTAAGAGTGGCAAAGAAAAACAGATACAGAGAAAACTAAAGCTTACGAAATTTAGAAAACAAATAGTTGTATGTAGAAATGTGATATTTCAAGAAAATAACTTTTAAAAAAGAAAAACGTAAAATCACGGCATTTTAAACTGAATATTAAAAGTTATATTAATAACACTTTGCATGTATTTAAAAGATGGAACAAAGTGTTCTTTGTCCATATCACACCATAATGAGGGAGGTCCTAAGTATTATTATATCTATTTTACCCATCAGAGAAATGAGACAGGGACAAATTATGTAACTTCCTCGCTATTACATAGAATAGCAATATAGAAGAACTTAAACCTGGAACTCTTAACACCCAACATGGGTTTTGAGTAATTTGGCAGTCCTTCCTTCCAAATGACAAACTTCAGGGATAAGAGGCAAATGGAGGAAAGATCAGAAAAACTTTCTCAGGTTTTCACTGTGCATTTCTTCTGAAGAGGAAAAAAAAATTCAATATAAGTTGCTATACTTAATTGCTGATTCAAGTGTTATGATTATTTGGTAGTTTATTTATGTTATGAAAAATGTAAAAAACCAAACTACTCCTAACCCCCAGCCCCAGCCATAGGAAAACATCCTTTATTTTTTGTGGTAGCAGAGTCTTTTTGGTTTTGGTTTTTGCTGAATTATGCTTAGCTTAGGAGAACTATTTAGAGATACACTTTTCAAACTTTTAGATAACACATTGCTATCAGTAAAATGTTCAAGCATATATATACTCTATATATATGTATGTAGATGTATACATATATATACATATTATGTTTATTTATGTTTGTGAGATTTTTAAAATTGTTTATTTTAGAGAGAGTATGTGCAGTGGGTAAGGGAGTGCTGGGAGAAGGGGGAGAGGGAGAGGGAGCAAGAATCTTAAGCAGACTTCCTGCTGGGCATGGAGCCCAACATGGTGCTTGATCCCAGGACACTGAGATCATGACCTGAGCCAAACCAAGAGCTGGTGGCTTAACCACTTGTACTACCCAGGGCCCCGTATATGTGTTTTGAAAGTACACCACTACACAGATATAATATTTATTATTGCAAAGCATATCCTCACAGAAACAAATGAAAAGGCATGAAGTAAAAATAAAATTAAGAGTTTTAATATTTTCTTCCCACACTCCTGTGATACAGTCTTAGCACATGCCCAGCATTTTGCCTTCAAGTTTGGAAACCTCTGAAAGGGCAGATTGCTGACCAGGACTGATGCAAGAGAGCATAAAGAAGTGCCTAGAAATGTCTCACTACACCACATTACTGATACTGGAAAACGGGTAAGTCCACAGAGCCTTTATTTTGGGAGAATAACACTTTTTTTTTTAAAGTATTTTATATATTGGTGATGTATTAGGCATCGTGTGGTAGTAAATGTCATCATTCAATATTCTTTTGCAAATCCTTTATTGAGAGGGATTTATGTGCTAGACCCTGGTGCATGCCAGATTCTGGAAAAGGAAACTTGCCTGCTCCTAGGAGAAGCAATAGAATGGAATGCCAGTCTCCTGTATGATAGATAAGACCTCACCACTAAGGAAAAAGAGGCTTAGAACTAAACATAATATAGCATTTTACCACTTAGGAAGTACTTTTTAGATTTTTATCATCTCATTTAAGAATAAATATCAAGAAATTTTAAAGACAATGATGCTCAAAAATTCAAAATGTGATCAAGAAAAACCATAGCTTTCATAGACTTTATTTAACCTTCATAATATACGGTTATGAAAATAAAAACAACTGTTTGCTATATAGTAAAATGGCACTTAAAAAAGTTTAGGAAAATTTTAAAAAATAAAGGCTCTTCGTTTTTCCTTTCCTGTTTCACAATTGATGATCAAAGTTCATAAGGTTAGCACATTCCTCCTTCTCATGGCCTCGACTTGTCCATTTTCTTAATTTTATTTTATATGAATCCTTTATTACAAAATAGTTTTGGGGGGCACCTGGATGGCTCACTGGGTTAAGCCTCTGCCTTCGGCTCAAGTCATGATCTCAGGGTCCTGGGATCAAGCCCTGCATCTGGCTCTCTGCTCAGCAGGGAGCCTACTTTCCCCTCTCCCTCTGCCTGCCTCTCTGCCTACTTGTGATCTCTCTCTCTGTCAAATAAATAAAATAAAAATCTTTAAAAAAATAGTTTGGGGACAATAAATTTAAATATGTGTGTAAACATACACCTATAACTTTATATTTTATTTAAATATCTATAAATAACATTTATTTTCTTATCTATTTACTACTTCTTTATACAATCCTAATTCAAATCCTGATTTCACGACTTCCTAGCTGTGTAACCTTGGAAAAATTCCTTAGTCACTCTAAAACTCAGCTTTCTTTTTTGTAAAATAGGAATAATATGACTTGACCATAAATGAAATAATCTATATAGAATACTAAAGCCTGGAACCTACTAAACACCCAATAAATATTAATTTTATTTATTTCCCTCACATATAAACCAATGACAGCTACTTTGCAGAAAGTTTTCTAAGACTTAACCAGCATATCAAATGGAATTCATGGAACTTGTTGCAACTAACTCACCCAGGGTTTGTGATTTCCCTTTAGCCTATATCCTACCAACTCCAGCATCTCTGCACATAAAAGGGATATCAGAGAGATCCCAGGTTAAAGCAAACATCCCATTGAGTGGCCATTATTAAGCACCTAAAAAAGGCAAACTTTTAATAAATCTGTCTTTGAAACAAGCCTTGTTTTGCCCATGGAAACTCTAGATAGTTACGTTGATGAGGGTCGGTCTTACATAACAATTTTTGCCTCGTATTATGACCTTGCTGAGCTTCCCTTTTTTCCCCCTCTATTAAAAAAAAAAAAAAAATAGAGCAAATCATACTTCTCTCCTCAAGGCCAAACCCAAGGAACCAAAAATTGGAACTTGGACAGTCAAACCACTTTTTTAGCACCAATGCAAGTATTCATAATTCTGAAGAGAACCAGCTTCCACTAGATCCCAGCAGAGCTGGAAATAAGAAAGAAAGATTAGGGATGCCTGGGTGGCTCAGTTGGATGGGCCTCAAGACTCTTGGTCTTGGCTTGGGTCATGATCTCAAGGGAGGTAGGATCGAAACCTGAGCTGGGCTCCAAGCTCCACCTGGAGTCATCTTGAGATTCTTTCTGCCCTTTGCCCTTCTCCTCTGCTCCTCTCTGCTCCCCACAACCCCATGCTCTGTCTATCTCTCTCTCTCAAGCAAATAAATAAATAATATCTTAAAAAAAAGAAAGAAAGAAAAAGATTATCCAGCTTTCCTAGAGTGACTTTTGGCAAAGCATCTTGGAATTCCCCACTCTTGTGATCTATAGCATTTTATCTATATTACTCTTAAGGCATTCAAATCCCTTGCCTTTATTACATTATTTGTGTGTACAGCAAAGAAACACCTAAAGAAATGTTATCTCCTTCATTTTATTTTCCAACAGTGGCTAGCATAAGAACTTGTACATTGCCTAACATGTAATAGTAACTCAATGAAGATTTGCAAAACAGAGGAACAAAAGAAATGAAAAACAAACTAAAAGCCTATAAATTCTATAAAGGATCAGAGAGGATATAGAGATGAGAGAGGTGCGAGGAAATGCTGGGTATCCCAGGTATCTGGTGAGCAGAACTTACATTATAGTCATCATAGGTTGTACTTGTGTATCATTTTAATTTTCTTTTTTTTTTAAAGATTTTATTTATTTATTTGACGACAGAGATCACAAGTAGGCAGAGAGGTAGGCAGAGACAGCGGGGGAAGCAGGCTCCCTGCTGAGCAGAGAACCTGATGCGGGGCTCGATCCCAGGACCCTGAGATCATGATCTGAGCCAAAGGCAGAGGCTTAACCCACTGAGCCACCCAGGTGCCCCTCATTTTAATTTTCTAACCAACTGAGCCACCCAGGCGTCCCTCATTTTAATTTTCTAAAGCACATCTGAGATAGCCCAGCATACTTACTAGTATCCACATGAGCTAGGCGAAACAAAGAAAGGGACTTTGTTTTCGAAGATGAAAAAAATTGAAGCAGGGAAAGGCTGATTCCTTCAATGTTGTACAACTAGTAGCAGAACTGGGCTTAGCTATACTAAGGTCCAGGACAGCCAGTTCTGCAAGCTTTCTGTCTTGGGAGAGAGAAAGAGGGGGAGTCACCAAGGAGTCACTTAAGGATCATACCATAAAATTAGGTCTCTAAGTGGACGATGGTTTTGCACTAATGGATTTGATGATAAAACCAGTGAATACTAGTGTAAGCATTAGACGGTCTTTTTAGCCACCATCTCATTAGAAGCTCCAACAACATCTCCAACGAGGACTGTCTACTAGGATACATCCAGCTCCTGGGAACTCCTTTCTTTCCAAGTCATTCTGTTTCATCTTCTGACAGTTTGGACCACTACACAGTTCTGCCTGATAGTCAACATAATTCCTCTCCTCCTAAGTATTGTCCATCGTTCCATCTCTTATTCCCCTGTTACCACATAGAACAGTCTAATCGCTCTTCCACATAACTCTTGAAATATGTGAAGACAGCTATCATGATGGCCTCCTGCCTTGAGTTGTGCCTTTTTCAGACAAAAGGTCTTAGTTCCCTTAACATTTTTGCTAGGTCACCAATTTCAATATGTGGTCTCCTCTCAAACCCTGCCTATTGTCTTTGCTGGTGTGTTCCTTCAAGTGGGCTATCTAGAGCCTGTGGGGGCTGAGGTAGTGTGCAGTACAGCATGACCAAGGCTCCCTCATCCTTGATACAAAATTTCTATTACTGCAGCCTAAAATGGTACTTGCTTTTTTGGCAGCCATGTCACTCTGCTGACTGATACTGTGCTTATTCACCAAAAAAAAAGGGGGGGGATTGTTTTTTTTCTGAAATGTGAGCTATTAAGTCATGCCTCCTCCATTGTTCTGGATTATATAATTTATTTGGGGGAAACTGAGGCATAAGCTTTTATAAACCTGGTATGATATAGTAGTTAGGAGCTAAGCCTCTGGAGTTATTAAAACATGGGTTAATAGTTTGGCTCCAGCACTTACTACCTTTGTGAATTTGAACAAACTGCATAACCTCTTTTTGCTACAGTTCCTCATGTATAAAAGGGATGGTAATGTATACCTCATAAAGTTATTATAGGGATTAAATAAAATATATGTAAAATTCTTAAAATGGCACTTGTCATATGATAAGCACTCAATAAATGGTAGAATAATTTTTCCTTAGCTGATGAGATTCAGCCCATAATTACATTTTGCTAACTCTTTTCTGTATGTTGATTATTTAATTCAACATGTTTACTATTGATCTCAGCATCTTTGGTTCATTCACAAATGTGATGCCTTCTTTACATTTTTCCAAGTCATTTTTTATTTTTATTTTTTTAAAGATTTTATTTATTTATTTGACAGATGGAGATCACAAGTAGGCAGAGAAGCAGGCAGAGAGAGGGGAGGAAGCAGGCTCCCTGCTGATCAGAGAGCCTGATATGGGGCTCAATCCCAGTACCCTGGGATCATGACCTGAGCTGAAGGCAGAGGCTTTAACCCACTGAGCCACCCAGACGCCCCTCCAAGCCATTTTTTAAAAGCATGGTCTAAGGCAGAACCTAGAGCACGTACCTCTCCATAGGTTAACATGGATCATTTATCAGCACTCCCATGGCCACAGTAATAGAAGCCACCTAATTTCACCTGAATTTAAAAATGTAAGTTTAAGGAAAAGTATAAAGAATAAAATAGTGATCATGTAGACACTTTATTACTTAACATGTTATTAATTGCCTCAGATTTCTTTATAGGAAATAAAACATTTTATATACAATTGAGGCTCCTTTCCCTGGTTCAGTTCCTCTCCAGTTCTCTCTCCCCAGAGGTGACCATTATTTTGTAATTTTACTCTCATCCTACCCAATGTTTTGTAACCCACTCATAAAAATACCTGATATGTCTTTAATCACACAAAGGCTTTATGAAATTTTCATTCACTAATGTTATCAGAGAAGAATTCTTTGGTGAGTGGCATATACTAACCAATTAATTACAATACAAGCAGGAAATTTGGGAAGGATATAGGATGGCTTTTGGGCTTGGGGGAGAGGCTAAGGAAATAGATCTCTGAAAGCCCAGGACACTCCCAACTCTAGGAGATCAGTTTCAGGAAGACTCTCTCTGTTCTCATTATGATAAATTTGCTCAAACTCTGTGCTTTCTTTTTGCCACTGAAGAGACTGAAATGGAAGAGTCCAGTCGCCTTTACCCAAGTTTTAGGTTCACCCTTTGGCCAGTTACAAGAGGACACTTTGCTTGACCCTCCCAGCAAGAGTGCAGGCTTACCTGGTGTGGGGAGCACAGGCCAGTGGTGGAGGCCTCGGGGAGTTGAGTTATGACAGAAATATTTAGGTGGGGGCAATGCATTGGTAACATTCTTGTTCTTGGTAGCTTCATAGGTGTTGGTTTTATAACTTACATAGATGTTACATTATTTTTCTCCATGAGAGCAAATATATTTCAAAAAATAAAAGTAAACTTTAAGACAACAGTAGAAAAAAAAGGTTGCATACAAAGAAGGCTTCTAGTTTTGCAAAGTAAATTTGTGATACTGCTAAGAGAAGGCAAATAGATACTGGGCTGAAGAAAACAGACTATAACATCTCCAACAGCCACAGTGCAACTGAGCTATCTAATATACTTAGCCCTGTTACAAAAGAAAAAAAAGTTTAGGCTAGTTTCAGTGACCCTCTGCTGCCTGTCCTTTTTCTAAGTAAGCACAGATTTTTCCTTCACTTGCCTATCTCAGTCAGATTTCATTTCATTTCAAGGATCATAAAGCCACTCAGATGAGCTTAAGGAAAAAGGGAAATTAATTGTGCAAATATTGGGGTCTCTTTCAGAACTTAAGGAGAGTAAGAATAACCAGGTATGGAAACAAAAGCGTACTGCTATCACCGTCACCAAGGGAGGAGCAAGGATTCACCTGTTTTGGAGGGCTGCTCTTTGGGTGTTTGGGGACAGAAACAGTTTTCTAAAGTAAACACCCAAATGGAAGGAACAGTGGGGTAGTGTACTCTGTAGCACCTTCTAGAATCTTACGTAGACTTGATGTCTCATTTACCACCTATAATTTGCAGAATCCACCTTTTCCCTCCCAAGCCTTAGAAATTTACTGGCAATTATTCAGAATGTTTATGGCCTGGTTTTTAATACCCACATATGTTCAGAAATAAATTATTTCTTAAGGTATTTATTTGTTATATTCCTTGATTCACTCCGGAAAGGATTTCAGTTGGTCTTCAACAGTTCAAACTTAATTGTGTGTTTTCCCCAGACTCTCAGGTATTATTCAATAGATCTTGGATATCTCAACTGATCTAGAGTGCCTGGGTGGTCTCTTACATTTTTTTAACTTATTTTTTACTTTCTATTACATTCGACAGCAATCTACTCAAACTAGCTGCAGAAAAGGAAGATTTATTAGAATCACTGCACAGGTCAGGTTACAGCAAGGAACCACCACAGAAAGCGATCTTTTAAAGCCCCAGTGAAGTGGCGTTATCAGGGCTGGGAGGCAGGCGTTAGGCCAGGGACATTGTCTGAAGGTACAGTTGTGATGCCGGAAGTGCAGCTGGCAGAAAGGTTGCTTTTTCCTGAAGTGGAATGGGACAGACAGGAGAGGCATACAATTGAGAAGTTAACTACAACAATGATGTTTTGTGGTAAAGCAGATAAAACGAAGGGAAGGGGGAGGGTTGTGTCAAATGATGGTTTTTGTATAAATTCACCTCTAGGCTCACCTCACCATCTGTGAGCTACTGAAAACAAAACAAAACAAAACAAAAAATCAAATAGATTGAAGATAAAGCTACCAGAAAGGGTAGCTTTATATTTTTTAATATTTTATTTATTTATCTGACAGAGGGAGAGAGAGAGCACAAGTAGGGAGAGTGGCAGGCAGAGGGAGAGGGAGAAGCAAGCTCCTTGCAGAGCAGGGGAAGCCAGATATGGGACTGGATCCCAGGACTTTGGGATTGACCTGGGCTAAAGGCAGTGGCTTAACCAACTGAGCCACCCAGGCAGGTGCCCGGAAGGACAGCTTTAAAAAGAACAGTGTGAGAGTGCTCGAAGAGGAGGCATTAAATACATTGCCTGAAAAAAAAAAAAAATACAATGCCTGAAAGTAGGCTGAAGTCTCTTTACCATGAAGAATGGAGTCCAGGTCTTAGGAGTACTTAGCTATGTGGGAAGGGGTGGTTTCCTTTTCTGTCACTTGACACTTTTTCTTACAATGCCATCTTCTTCCTCATTTAAAAACAAACTTTCTAATCTGTTGAATTGCTGAAGTCCTCTTTCCAAATTTCAAATGGACTGCTATAAGTTTGTTAAAGTACTAATCTTTAGGCTCCTGCCTGGGTAGCTTAGTAGGTTAAGCGTCTGCCTTTGGCTCAAGTCATGATCCTGGGGTCCCACGATAGAGCCCCACTTCAGTTTCTCTGCTCAGTGGGAGCCTCTGCTCCTCTCTGCCCCACTCGTGCTTTCTCTCTCAGATAAATAAAATCTTAAATAATAATAATAATAATAAAGTACTGACTTTTGGCCAGCACCATTTAAGAGGAGAAAAACTGAAATGAGTAACTGCTTGTCACTATAAAGAAGGAGGGAGAGAGGAAAGAAAGGAAAGAAGGAAAGAAATGGCAAGGGAAAGAAGAAAGGCTTAATGCTAAGAGAAGTCATGCTGGGATGACTTCAAAAGCCACCAACACTTGGCTCTGACTTTGCATTCAGGTGTGACCTGAATAGGGGATGAAGAAGGGGAGGAAATAAATACCAAGAAACCTTTCCCTATGTAGATAATTCTGGATTAGAGGAAGAAAGCCTCTTTAGCCACTTGGGTCCCTAGCATCAGTCAGAGGGGTACGGGTAGAAAGGTAAGGGTCTCTCTGCCTTCTAAGGGCCCAATCACTGTAGACATCACCAAGGCCATGGCTGCTGCAAGAACAAGGCCTCCTTTGTTCCTCCTGACTTAGACAATGTGTGTCCTCTCTGTTAAACCTTAATCTCCAAGGAGAGTCCCAGAGTTTCTTCTCTCTGGGCACACTTGTTCTATTCAAATGGGAAAAGCAGGCTGCAAAAACTCCTCACTTTCTCATCTTCCAGCACTCCATCAAGGCTTGCATTCCTAAGTTGGGGCCTGTATCTGCTCTTCTAGCCTTCACAAACTGGAGTAGTCTCTAGCGCTCCCAAAGAAGGAGAGGTACCATTAGGAAAACTATCTCAGAGTGATGAATGGAGAAGAGTTGGTCCAAGGTCTTGGTGGTCATTTGAGAAATCATGGCTTTTCAATCCTGAGCAGAGTAAAGAAGAGGCATCCAGTTAAGCTCAACTATTATCCTGGTGAGGTTGGAAAAAAGAACCAAGCTCTAGGAGCCACTGGTTTCATGGAGCCCATCATTCATTCATTCATTCGTTCATCAACATTTATGAAGTGCCTTCTCTGTGCCAGGTACTATAGTTATTGCAAGAAACACCAAACAGATGTGGTTTCCATGCTAATGGAGCTTACAGTCTAGCAGTGGATGTGATATACAACATAATACAAAATGTTCCTCGGATTCAGGAATAGAGGCAGAACAAGCTAGCTTGCAATGCTGGAAGACTCTAAACGTGGAAGAGTAATTGCAGGACCTGAGGCATCCCAGGTTTAGCTGTTTTAAAGAGTAAAGACGTTTTCTTTACTTGAGTAAGGAAAAAGGGTGGCTTCTGAGATCTTTAGATTCTTAAATTAACTTTATATTCTAAGTAAAATACCTTTTTTATGATTTTTGTGGTCAGTATGATTCTTTTTAAACTCTAGGGTTTGTGTGTCATAATGAGTGGCTGGGGGGGATTATTGTGTTTGGTTCAGAAATTTTAGTAAAAGGCTGAAGGTATTAGGAATATTCAGGAAAAAAAAGTTTAGTATTAGTAATTATAAGAAGATATGTCAGGAAATACTACACACAGGAGATTTCAGGGGGCAACTACACTGAACAAAAAGAAAGTTTACGTGCTGCCAACAAGAATGACTAGTTAAATAGTTAAATCATGACAAACACAGAATATTGATGTAGATTTTAGTTTTTATTTATATTTTAGAGAGGCATAATTACATTTTGATTTTATGTCATTTCTTATGGAATAGACCTGTTACTCCACTGGGATTGTGTTTCCTCAGTAAGCTTTGCAATTTGTATTGATATTTGCTTTATCTGTGCATGTTCATAGGGTGTGTGTGAACTAAGGCTCCCAGCGGAGGCAGAATTGCTCAGAGCTTAAGAGCTGGTGCTTCTGGAGTCAGAAAGATCAGAATTCAAACACTAGTTCTATTTACTAGTTGCATGACCTTGGACAAACTTCTTAAACCTGCCAAGCCTAAAGCCTCAGTTTCCTAAACTGTAAGATGGGGGATTAGCATGGTTCCTACCTCTAAGACTTGCTGTGGAAATTAAACAAGATGCTATGTGTAGAAACGGTCCCTGACGATAAACAGTAGCTCTTATTTTAAGTAAGGCCTGTTAGATAATGTTTTGTGCCCCGTGACATAGAGCCCTGGAAGATAAATCGAAATTTTATTTTCCAGGGATGGTAACTGAGATCCTTGAGAAATTTGGGTGAGCTCTTCTTTGAAGATCGCTAAAATTTTAAATACAGTGGCACAGTCATTGCAGTAGATGGAAAGAACTAAATATTTCCTTTTTTTTTTTTACACAAAAGATAGTGGTGTTCACAATTATTTAGGTAACACAGGAGAATTTCAGAGTATTTATGCACTCCTGACTTGACTTGTTGAGGTTTCTTAATATGTGTCAGTAGAGAACAAGAGAACAAGAGCTCATTTTTAGCTCTAAGTCACCACTGTGCCGTTAGCACTCAGCAGTCTGATGATACCCTTTTTCAAAATGCGGTTCATCAGAATCACGTACACGTGACTTATTTAAAATTCAGATTCCTGGCCCTGACCTGTGAAGAAGTCTCTGAACTTCAAAGGAATATACCAACCCAGCTGAGTTGTATCAATACCCAAGTGTTAAGAAGGACTAGACCACACATGTATGAGCTGTACCCTGCATGCTCCTTCTGTCAAGTTGTGCTTATTATTTATTATATATTATATACTAATATATACTACTACTAATATAATATATACTAATATTATAAACACATGTTATATATGTGCTTATTATGGTAACTTGGGTGAGACATTTATGGGACACACCCTAACATCCTCGCAAGACCTAAAACTTTTTGTTCTCTATGCCTTAACAACCATTCCAAATCACTTGATTAGTAATGATTTGTGATCTGCAGAAACAATTGTCTACCTTATCCTTGTTACTGTGGTAGGGCGAGGTGGGGCAAATGTGAACAGATGTATGACTGGGGTCCACAGAGAACCCCTGGTTTACACAGACTTCTCCATGGTTCAGCTTACTAAATCTGCCCTCTCTTTCCCCAGTCCTTAGAGTCTCATATATTCCTGGCGTATATTCTCCTGATATCCCCAACCTCCCTATCCCAGAGCCTTCTGTCCCGATCACTACTCCAGGTTCATTTTGATTACATCGGGCCAGATACCTGTGATTGCTATCTCACTCTGCTTCTAGAAGAAATCTGTTAGCCATGAAGGCAGTTAAAATTATATTTTCATGTTCCAATTTGTAAATAGAAAAAGAAAGGCTGTGTACAGGTAGAAGTGTCAAAGCAAGTTACAGGGTAGGGAGAAGAAGGAAAAGATACCTATGAATCCAGGGGAGAGATCTCCACTTTTATATTGCCTGACCTTTGTGGTTATAGGCAAAGAAACGCATGAGCCATGCTGGCAGATGTGATGCCTGCATCCCCCCGTATGCTGAATCTGGGAGTACTGAGCTTGATATGCCCTTTTCTACTGCCCAGACAACATGACAAATTTTGATATTTGAAGTTCTGTGGTTTCAGTGAAACAATGGTAATTTACTCTGTATTGGAAATATTTTTAGGTGGTCCTCCTAGCTTTATTGCAAATAGACATTTTATTTTTTTAAGATTTTACTTTTAAGTAATATCTATACCCAATGTGGGGCTTGAACTTACAACCCTGAGATGGAGATTCCTGTGCTCTAATGAGCCAGTCAGGCGCCCCCGAAGTAGACGTTCTTAATGTGGTACATTTGGAGATTGCAACTCGGAAAAGCAGTATCTCTTCAACTTGAATCAGCTGGTGTCTCACAAAAGAAACCTGTCCATTTAGCCATTTTATTTTATTTGTATTTTTAAAAAGATTTTATTTATTTATTTGACAGAGAGAGAGACACAGCGAGAGGGAACACAAGCAGGGAGAGTGGGAGAGGGAGAACCAGGCTTTCCACTGAGCAGGGAGTCCGGCACAGGGCTCAATCCCAGGACCCCTGGATCATGACCTGAGCCCAAGGCAGATGCCAAACGACTGAGCCACTCAGGCACCCCTATCTAGCCACTTGAATAAAATCAGGCCTGTGTGCTGAGATGGTCCCACCCACACTCCAGTGCACACCAATGGAATTACAAAGCAGTGGTTACACACATGGGCTTTGGAGTCAGATGTGGGTTTTTGAGGCCTGGCTACACCCCTCACCAGATGTGTGAACCCAGAGAATTTTCTAGCCTCAGTCTCATCAATTCTAAGGTAGGATGATAGTAGCTGTGGTGAGAAGGGTAAGATGATGGATAGAAAGCTCTCTGTGTTATGCCTGGCATTCAGTAGTTCTCACTTGGTGTTCTTTCCTCTTTTTATGATTCTGTTGTCCCCATTTTTGCTTTGTACCTTGTCCAAACCTTTTTTACACATAACCATGTGATATGTCAAGATGTGCCTAAGTCCCTATTCTTCATTTTCTCAATTTCATTTTTCAACAAATATTTCCTGAGTGTGCGCTATGTGCAAGGCATTATTCTAGATGTTATTTAAATCAGAACAAAACAGATAAAAATCCTTATCACCATGGAGCTTACATTCTAATGAGGGGGAAGCAGTACAATAGACATTAAATAGAGTAAGTAAACCAACAGGATATGTGTTATGGAAAAAGAGAAAACTGGAATGGAGACTGCATGTGGGTGCCCAGGTGTTCCAATTTGAAACCAGATGATCAAGATAGGCCTCACTCTACTGTTTTAACACAGAGGGAGTGGGAAATGCCTTTCTTCCAAGTTGTACAGCGCTCACTATCCTTGGGCAACTTTAAGCAAAAGTGAGAGGCTGGAATGCCTAAAGGAATTGGAGGCTCATTCTTTATTTTATTTATGTTTCTTGTAAAGATTTTACCCATTTATCCAACAGAGAGAGAGAGAGATCACAAGTAGGCAGAGAGGCAGGCAGAGAGAGGTGGGGGAAGCAGGCTCCCTGCTGAGCAGAGAACCCAATGCAGGGCTCGATCCCAGGACCCTGAGATCATGACCTGAGTCAAAGGCAGAGGTTCAGCCCATTGAGCCACCCAGGCACCTCGAGCCCCATTCTTTAATTTTTCAAATGCAGCAGAAAAGCAGCAGAAGGAACTCAATGATGCTTGCCCATTCAGTGGCAAGAGCTGTTTTTATAAAAGTGTTTTCTTTTTGAACTGACTCAGCTGTTGTGTCTAAGGTCATCCCATCTTCATCCCTTGCTCCCTTTGGATTCATGTCTCAGGAACTTGGATATGGAAATAATATCTATAAATGATGAGAAATTAAGGCTTCTTGTGCTATATCTCTATGTTTTATATAACAGAAATCCTTTGCAACTCAGGGAAACATGTGACAATTATAAATCCATAGTTGGGTTTAACTTTAGACAATTTCTATGAAAACAAAGCAGCATAATTTTTCTGCAGCCTGATACAGTAGGAACAGCCCTGCAGTGGGATTCAGAGTCCGGGGTCTGCCCCAGCCCTGCCACTAGCCATCATTCCACAGTTCTGTGTCCAAGACTTTCTCATGTGTGAACTGCGGGTGAGAGGAGGTATCCCTTCTACCTCTTTAACTCCGTGAGTCTTTGAAAAGCTCCAAGAAAATTTCTCTCCTAGAGACTAAAGCAGGTATAATGTGTGGGCCTCTAATCTCTTGATATCTGCTTTATTGAAAACTGCAATTAAGGTGATTTGTCCATTTTGGGATGGGAACAAAAATGGAGTGGTAATCTTCCTCATATTATTTGTGCCTCTTTACCTTTCATGGTATAAATGAAGGGGAGAATGCTTTCTCACTACATACTGCTCATTGGCATTTTTTTTTTTTACTTTATTTAAGCTTTATTTAAACATATGATGTAACCCCACCACCCTCACCCAACCCCTCTTCCCCCCACCACCCTCAGTTTGTTTTATGACATTAAGAGTCTCTTGGTTTTTCTCCCTCCCGATCCCATCTTCTTTCATTTTTACTTTTCCTACCACCTTAACTCCCACCCCCGTTGCATCTCCACTTCCTCATATCA
This sequence comes from Taxidea taxus jeffersonii, assembly GCA_003697995.1. Classification (NCBI taxonomy): domain Eukaryota; kingdom Metazoa; phylum Chordata; class Mammalia; order Carnivora; family Mustelidae; genus Taxidea; species Taxidea taxus. The sequence goes on from RCUC01137176.1 coordinate 137,976, forward strand.
GGGAGATCATGTGGTAGTTGTCTTTCTCCAGTTGACTTATTTCGCTAAGCATAATACGCTCTAGTTCCATCCATGTCATTGCAAATGGTAAGATTTCATTTCTTTTGATGGCTGCATAGTATTCCATCGTATATATATATACCACATCTTCTTTATCCATTCATCTGTTGATGGACATCTAGGTTCTTTCCATAACTTGGCTATTGTGGACATTGCTGCTATAAACATTCGGGTACACGTGCCCCTTTGGATCACTACGTTTGTATCTTTAGGATAAATACCCAGTAGTGCAATTGCTGGGTCATAAGGTAGCTCTATTTTCAATTTTTTGAGGAACCTCCATGCTGTTTTCCAGAGTGGTTGCACCAGCTTGCATTCCCACCAACAGTGTAGGAGGGTTCCCCTTTCTCCACATCCTCGCCAGCATCTGTCATTTCCTGACTTGTTCATTTTAGCCATTCTGACTGGTGTGAGGTGGTATCTCATTGTGGTTTTGATTTGTATTTCCCTGATGCCCAGTGATATGGAGCACTTTTTCATGTGTCTGTTGGCCATCTGGATGTCTTCTTTGCAGAAATGTCTGTTCATGTCCTCTGCCCATTTCTTGATTGGATTATTTGTTCTTTGGGTGTTGAGTTTGCTAAGCTCTTTGTAGATTTTAGATACTAGCCCTTTATCTGATATGTCATTTGCAAATATCTTTTCCCACTCTGTCAGTTGTCTTTTGGTTTTGTTGACTGTTTCCTTTGCTGTGCAAAAGCTTTTGATCTTGATGAAGTCCCAATAGTTCATTTTTTCCCTTGCTTCCCTTGCCTTTGGCGTTGTTCCTAGGAAGAAGTTGCTGCGGCTGAGGTCGAAGAGGTTGCTGCCTGTGTTCTCCTCAAGGATTTTGATGGATTCCTTTCTCACGTTGAGATCCTTCATCCATTTTGAGTCTATTTTCGTGTGTGGTGTAAGGAAATGGTCCAATTTCATTTTTCTGCATGTGGCTGTCCAATTTTCCCAACACCATTTGTTGAAGAGGCTATCCTTTTTCCATTGGATGTTCTTTCCTGCTTTGTCGAAGATTAGTTGACCATAGAGTTGAGGGTCTATTTCTGGGCTCTCTGTTCTGTTCCATTGATCTATGTGTCTGTTTTTGTGCCAGTACCATACTGTCTTAATGATGACAGCTTTGTAGTAGAGCTTGAAGTCTGGAATTGTGATGCCACCAACTTTGGTTTTCTTTTTCAATATTCCTTTGGCTATTCGAGGTCTTTTCTGGTTCCATATAAATTTTAGGATTATTTGTTCCATTTCTTTGAAAAAATTGGATGGAATTTTGATAGGCATTGCATTAAATGTGTAGATAGCTTTAGGTAGCATAGACATTTTCACGATATTAATTCTTCCAATCCATGCTCATCGGCATTTTTAAAAAGAGATCCTACATTTATTTGATTTATTTATTTCTTTAAGTAACCTCTATCCCCAATGTGGGGCTTGGACTCATGACCCAGAGACCAAGAATTGCATGCTCTACCAGGCATTTTCCCCATAGTCACAGAATTTCAAGGCCTTACTATCAGATTTTGTCTATCAAACACTGAGATATTTCAGTATTATAAATCTAAAGAGACCTATAGATGGCAAAGTCCTGTCTTCAAGATCTCCAAACATTTATTTTTTACTTAGGATTATTATCTTTATATCAGAGTTAATTATATTAGTAATATATTATAACATAAGTAATATATTCTAGCCTCCATTTTACATGGAAAGAAATTGAAATGCACCCAAAAGTCTATGAAAAATAATCAAAGTCACTCCACTCTATAAACCGGGACCTTTCCTTAATCTTTTAAACTAGGGATTCGCAAACTCCTGCCTGCAGGCCCTTCCCCTCTTTCCCCTACAACCTGTTTTTATATGTTTTTTTCATATTTTTAATGGTTGAGAAAAATCAAAAGAGTAATGTTTTGTGCCATGTGAAAATTGTATTAAATGCCCAGCTCAATGTTGATAAAGGTTGAGTGGAACACAACCACTCCCATTATTTATGTATTATCTGCTTATATACATGGCTACTTTTTCTCAAAGATAGTCAAGTTGAGTAATTGTGACAGAAATCATATGGCCCATAAAGCCTAAAGTATTTACTGTCTGTCCCTTTGCAGAAGAAGTTGCCAATCCCTCGTTCAGACCATATGGGTCTCTTTGTTAGGGGTCTAAGGAAAACATATGTAGACTCATGGCATTTCAGTTCTGCCTTATTTTACATACACTTGCACATGGTACCAAGAAAACTACACAAGTCTTCTCCCATCAGGCTGTATTTCCTCCTTTATGGATTGGATTGGTTACTTGTTGTTACTTGTTATTCATGGCAATCCCTATTTGTTCATTCATTCACTCCTCAAGTCCTTATGGTGCACCTGCCTGGGAACAAGTGACTAACAAAAAGTAGCTTGATTTGGGGCGCCTGGGTGGCTCAGTGGGTTAAAGCCTCTGCCTTGGGCTCAGGTCATGATCCCAGGGTTCTGGGATCGAGCCTGGCATCTGGCTCTCTGTTCAGCAGGGAACCTGCCTCCCTTTCTCTCTGTGCCTGCCTCTCTGCATACTTGTGAATTCTATCTGTCAAATAAATAAAATCTTAAAAAAAAAAAAAAGCAGCTTGATTAGTTAACTTTGAATAAACAAGTAATAGGCAAATATAACCATTATTATACAATAATGAGAAGTGCCACCCTAAGGTTATGCCTCGAGCAAAAAGCAAAGGTGTTTGACTCAACTGAAGAAGCTGGACAAGTGAGGACCCTTAAACTGAGGACAAGAAGAGGGCAAAGTTTGAGGAGGGGGGGCATACATTTCATATTAGACAGAGCAATACAGTAGCCCCCCACCTTATCCGCAACTTTGCTTTCTGTGGTTTCTGTTACCCCCGTCAACTGTAGTCCAGGTGTTTCATCAGAAGTTCCGTGTAGCCTCAGGCTACGTCACAATGCCTGTGTCAGTCACCTCACTTCATCTCATCACGTAGGAATTTCATCATCCAACATCACCAAAAGAAAAAGGGTAAGTATAGTATAATATATTTTGAGGGACAAAGACCACATGCATATAATTTTTATTACGGTATATTATTATAATCGTTCTATTTTATTATTGTTGTTGATCTCTTACTGTACCTAATTTCCACATTGAATTTCCACATTGAACGTGTGTAGGAACTAGGTAGTTTGGTACTATCTGCTGGGGGTCTTGGACTATATCCCCTGTGAATAAGTGGGGGGACTACTGTATTTTCCAAGACCTGTATTAGTCTGGGTTCAGTGCAGGAAAGAGAAAGCACGGTGGTCACGTTAAGGAGAGGACTTAGGATCCCTTGGTAATTAGGACAAACTCATGGAAGGGCCAGAAAAATGAGCTGGAGGCTGGCCTCCCAGGAATGATTCCCTAAAGACTCCAGTATGTCCCACAGAGGCCAGGACTGGAAGTATTCAGTGCAAGAACACATTGCCATCCACTGATGCAGAATCAGAAAGGCAATCTGATGCTGCTGCCTCTGGAAACTTGGCTAGAGAAAAGAATCTACAAAATTGCTAGCCAGTCGTAACATAGTCAGGAGAGCAAGAACATGGCCTAGGCTCTGTTTTAAATTTCTAAATCTCACAGGAGTACATCAATTTTGTGTATTTAGAACTCTCACTGCAGGGGTGCTTGGGTGGCTCTGTGGGTTAAACAGCTGACTCTTTCAGCTCAGTTCATGATCTCAGGGTCCTGAGATCAAGCTACCATCAGCCTATGTGCCAAGTGTGGTGCCTGCTTGAGATTCTCTCTCTCTCTCTTCTCCCCTTTGCCCCTCCCCCTTCTCATTTACACTCTCTCTCAATACATAGATAGATAGATTAAAAAAAATGTTTAAGAGAACTCTTGCTGCAAGAAAAGTCAAGGGACACTTGGCTGACTCAAGTCAGTAGAGCATTTGACTCCTGATCTTGAAGTAATGAGTTTAAGCCCCATGTTGGATATAGAAATTATATAAAAATAAGTGAATAATAAAAAAAGTGAATAAAAATATTTAAAAATTTTTTGAAGATTTTATCTATTTGTTTGAAAAAGATATATATATATATATAGAGAGAGAGAGAGAGAGAGCATGAGCAGGAGGAGAGGGTGAAGCAGACTCTGCTAAGCAGGGAGCCTGATGAGGGGACTCAATCCGAGGACCGTGGAATCATGACCTGAGCCAAAGGCAGACACTTAACCATCTGAGCTACCCAAGTGCCCCAATAAAAATATTTTTTTAAAAAGGTATGGCAAAAAGTAGCCTCAGCTTCCTAGTCTCTTAAGCACAGGAAGGCACCCTCGAAGTAAGGTGGAGCAGAGGTTTATTTTAGCCAGCCAAGCCACACAGTCCACCACATTTATAGAATCAATGTCACTGTCCATTCAAGGAATTGCAAATAGCAATCATCAAGTGTGGATCCCCATTTAACTTCAAAATGTTGAGCCCTTGGTGCACATGACAATTGTTACAGTTTAACATCTTATGATTGAGAAATATCTTACAAATAGTTACATTTAAATAAAATTTTATTAATCACAAGAGCAAATACATTTGGAAGATACGGTGATAACAATAGCTGACCTATATGGTGTGCATTATGTATATTGACTCATTGTAATGCGTACATAGTCAAGGTATATCATTTGTTCAGTCAACAGATAATAGCCTGGACCACTTGGGTGTTCCAGAGCTCTTCCATAATGTCTGGGAACCTAGGTATTTTAGATTCACGCTTGGGAACAATTGAACTATAATATTTAGAGTGTGTGATGAGGGAGAAGCAAGCAAAAAGGCTCAAAAAGAAGGCTCATTTCTTTAGATACTAATCAGGAGGCAATGAGGACTCACCGAATTTTTAGCAGAGGAATGACAGCCAGATTTTCATGTCAGACCACTCTGGCAAGAACTAGAGGATGAAATGAAGGAATGGGAAACTTAGGGCAAGCAGGAAATATAGGGGGTTGTTTTAGTGATCCAGGTGAGAAAATCAGAGGTCTAATAAACAGGGCACAAGTAATGGGGAGGAAAAGCAATGGGTATTTAGGGGGAAAATTAGTTGCTTATTGATTGATTTGGTGTGATATGCGTTACTAGAAGGACAGAAGAAAAAGGCCATGCTTGAGTAACCATGTGAATATACAATACAAGACAAAAATGAACCCTTTCAAGTTCTCAGGATGTATATATATTTAAAATAAAATCAGTAGGGTGATATGAATACAGTTCTAAATTAGTCAGGACAGGCTAACTGCCATAAAAAAATAACCCCCAGATCTCAGTGCCTTAAGAGTATAAAAATACATTTCTCATTCATATACAATCCAATGAAGGTAGATAGATGTGCCTTTAATGGTGAGGAGGAAGGAAGCCTCTGCTCCCTGTGGTTTTTCTGGAACCCAGGCCTTTCCTTTCATTGGCTCCACCATCTTCTAGGGCCACTGGATTCTCTACATTCATCTGAGCAAAGGAAGATAGCTGAATTGCAAATAGGAACCTGTAAGGGCCAGGCTTGGAAGAAATGTTAATCACTTGTGCACACATTCCATTGGTTAGGACTCAGTAATGTAGCCACACCTAACTGAGTTGTTCATATATAATAGAGCTGTGTGCCAGAACAAAGAAAACGTGAGTTTTAGGAGCCAGTCTCTATCATAAGCATATATTAGGTTATAAGGCAGAATTTGCAGAATTTGGAAATATGATTGCCGTGAATGACAAAGTGATTTGAGCTTAATTAGACAATGTCTAAATGTGATTGATGTAACAGAGAAATCTGTGAATCATTTGATTATATTACTGAAGAAATTCTATGTTCATATAGTGTGGGGATTGGAGAGAAATGGAAGTGAGCAATACCTCTATTGAGTTCAGAAATAGGGGAACCAAAGATAAAGGAACTATCAGTATGTCCTGCCCTGTTCGAGTGGGGGTACTCTAATAATTCATTAACTATTTATTAGCTGCCATTTGCCAAACAATGTTCTAGGCACTGGAATAGAAACAACTTAACCTGTTTGCCAGATGGGTAAATCCCTCTAGTTTGGAGATGGATCTACCAGATCCTCATAGCTGGAAAGTTCAGGCTTTTATAATATCCTATTTAATTCACTGTGCTCTGATTCTCTTCTAAACAAGTGCCTTCTAATTCTCTCTTGACTGTCTTTGAACTCAAGAAGAAAATATGCTGATCAGCCAACAGTCTTCTAATCCCTGTGATTCCTGCAGTCCTCCTGCTCCTTCTTTCCCTCCTCCTCCCTACCTTCTCCTCCTCCTCTATCTCCTCAAATTACCATCATTACCGTCGTCGTGCTCATCCTAATAAGCACCATGCACTGGGCACTGGGCATTGTGCTAGGTACTTTATGTATTGCTTTTAATCCTCATGATGTTGCATTTTATGAGTGCAAATACTGAGTCTCAGAGAAATTTAGTAACTTGCCCTCACACTTAGTAGTGGTGAGCCTAGTCCAGAACTCAGTTCTGCTAATTTCATAACACAAATTCTCCTTACCACTGTGAAGGAGTAAATCTGGGTTTGTAGATTGGTCTTATTTTCATTACATTTTTTACATTTCTTAAATGTGAATTACTTACTCAAATTGATCAATTCCAAGTATGTTGACAAAATCAAGTTTCTGGTCTTGGAATACTCAGGACCCAATACTGACCTGGGAAACTTCTCTAAGGTTTTTGACCGCTTAAGTTCTTGCCAAAGCTGTCAGGCTCCCCACATGACATCCCCGTTTCTGAACTTGAACGTCAACATTGGTGACCTGGTAATATGACAAAGTGATCTGTTTACCAGAGAGAACTGTTAGCATATTTGTATAATGTGAAAAACCACTCATAAATAAAGCCTGACCCTTAGGTACAAAATTTAGTTAGGTTGCCAGGTAAAAATGATCTGTTGATTCCTTCAACAATAACCATACTCTGTGGTTGCAATTATCAAACAAAGCTAGAATCAGAAGAATATATTTTTGAATTAAAATGTATTGATGGGAATAAATCAAAGTAAATGTGTTTTCTTCTAATGGCAGTTTTATTTTCTCAGAGTGGGAATTTAAAATTGCTTAAATTGCTTCTAAGTTAGTGAGTAGGGAAAGTGCTCCAATGGTGGTAAAATGTGTAACACATGTTCAGCCAGCATGCAGAGGATGACAGGGAGGAGAGGAAGCGTTCACATGTGTCACAGTAGGCCACGCCACACTGATGGGTCTGGCTCGTGCATAGCACGTGAGAGCATCTACTTCATTGTCCTCTTTCAGACAGTTTGCATACCTTTAGCTAGGATTACCCCTTGCTCAGTGTGCCATTTCTTTTTCTTCACAGTATTTCTGACCTTTTACGTCTGATGCTGTCCCCTCTGCTGCTTCTTTACTTCTGAATGACTTCATTGTCATGTTGTAGAAGTAATAAAAATGTAGGATTGAAGTGTGTCTTTTGGAAATCACCGTAGGAACCCTCAAAGAGACAAATGAGGGAGTAATGTTGCTTTTCTTAGACAACATACAATAATGATGACAGTCGCTTGCCACTGTTCCTGGGAGAAGGGCCATGGCAAATGTGTAACTTAGGTGGCCCTGGTGTTCTTCTGGTGAGCTCTGCAGACTTGAACGCCTACTGTGCTCAAGTGAGTCTCACAAAAGCCAAGCCCTGTAGGTAAATGTATGATGATTACCCAACTCAACATCTCTGTCCATAGAGTAAGGGATGACAAGCTGTCTGCCAGGAGTTGGTAACTCATCAGTGTACTCATGGCATCATCTGGAGATGACAAGTCTTACTCTGAGAAAGTGGGGAATTTGTGCCCAGGAGTAAGGATACGTAATTCTCACTCAGGTTCATGATGCTGTGATTCTGGGGAATCCATCTAACCTGCAGGTTCAGGTTTTTAATCTGTAAAATGACAGGGATGGACTAGAACTACAAGATCCCTTTCAGGTTTAAAATAGAGCAGTACTACTCCATTGTGGGAGAAATAAAGCCTTCCTTTAAAAAACTGATTGGTAACATCATGCATGAAGTGAGAGTTACAAAATAATTGCAATCCATACACTTGCAGTAATGGTATAGTGAATGTTCTTAGTGAAAATGATTGCATTTCTGTTTATCCGGTAGATCAGTTTAAACCTGAGCCTACATCATTGACCTCCAGGCTGGTGAAGGATTCAGTCTGTGATTGTGGGAAACTAACTCACTATCCCGGAAAGGTTTTCTCCAAAATGGCCAGATTCTCTTGAATTGTCTCACAAAGCTTCTGGGGAATGGTTCTGATTAGCTTAGGGTCAACCCTAGTTTCCACTGGAACCTGTACCGATCCATGAGGACCTTTTGCCTCAGGAATTCTTTTTTTTTTAATTTTTAATTTTTTATTAACATATAACGTATTATTAGCCCCAGGGGTACAGGTCTGTGAATCACCAGGTTTACACACTTCACAGCACTCACCATAGCACATACCCTCCCCAATATCCATAACTCCACCACCCTCTCCCTCCCCCACCCCAGCAACCCTCAGTTTGTTTTGTGAGATTAAGAGTCTCTTATGGTTTGTCTCCCTCCTGATCCCATCTTGTTTCATTTTTTCCTTACCTACCCCACAAGCCCCCCACATTGCCTCTCAAATTCTTCATATCAGGGAGATCATATGATAATTGTCTTTCTCTGATTGACTTATTTCACTCAGCATAATACCCTCTAGTTCCATCCACGTAGTTGCATGCCTCAGGAATTCTGAAGTTTTGCTGACACTGCTAGGGCCAGGCACGTTCTGGTGAGGCTCGTTATGTTGGTGCCAGGGACCTTGCCCTGTCAGGTATCCCAGTCCAGGGCCACCTACCCCAGAATTCTGTTCCCTGTCTACCCTTGATTTCTCCAAAGGTTGAGAACAGCCCTCTTTTTTTCCCTCTTGCCACTTTCAAATGATCTTCCCATTCTCACTTCCCTCTCTTGGAAACCTTCCCAAAACTCTTTAGTAATTTTGGATTTTTATGCAAGTTGAAAGGAGAATTTGCTTCATGTAGCTTCTACCTCTGAAGAAAGGACATACAAACCCTAGGCTAACATCTGGGATTGAGGACAGAAGAAAATGCAGAGGCCAAAACACAAATTAGTGTGTCAATAAATCATCCTGCTACACTATCAAATAATTAAAAATGTAATCACATATAGGGAGAAATGGATTGGTATTTATTTTGTATTGTAATGTTTTCAAAAGAACAGCTTTACTGAGATGTAATTTATATACCATACAATTAACCTATTTAATGTACATGTATTTATTTTTAATAGTGAGTTTGAGTAAAGGCAAGTTTAATTAGAGGGGATAGCTGGCAAAATTTATGGATGTTTTAAAGGGAACTTCTGAATACTTTCAAAGGTTTAAGAGGTTAATGGTGCTGGCATTTTTGTGTGTAAAATTTCAATAAAAATTTTCATTTTATAGTATGTTATGGGATATATAATAACATTAAAAGTTTTTCTACTATAATGTTTATGGACAAGGCCAAGCTCCAAAATTGTAAATGTAATATGACTACACCTGTAAGAAAATAGGCATGGACAAAAAGGAAGAAAAAATGGTGAATTTTGGGTGGTCAGACTTAGGGTACATATTTATTTTCCATTTTTGTAGAATATTGCATTCTTCATTTAGTACGTATACTTTCAGAATGAGAAAGAAACAGGTACTTTCATGTGTGGGTTTTTATATATATTTCTATGCCTTTCTATAGTATTATCAACTTAGATCAGATCAGTGCTTGTCTGTGGAAAGGGTTCATAAGAGAAGATGAGTGACTTAGTGAGAGAAAAGGAAGAAAGTGGACAACCAATCATCCTTATGCCAGCACCACTTGTAAATCAGTCACTTGTAAGTTTGAAAACACTTGGCTTTGAAATAATTGAGGAATATGCACGACAGGTTGAGGTAAAGTCAATACCATACAATTTTTTAAAAAGATTTTATTTATTTATTTGATAGACAGATCACAGATAGGCAGAGAGGCAGGCAGAGAGAGAGGAGGAAGCAGGCTCCCTGCTGAGCAGAGAGCCCAATGCGGGACTCGATCCCAGGACCCTGAGATCATGACCTGAGCCGAAGGCAGAGGCTTTAACCCACTGAGCCACCCAGTTGCCCCACAAATTTTTTTAAATTAAAGATTATATTTATTGGGGCACCTGGGTAGCCTAGTCGGTTAAGCTCAGGTCATGATCTCAGGGTTCTGGGATCTGGCCCCGCATTGAGCTCTTTGCTCCGCAGGGATCCTACTGCCTCTCTATCCCCCTGCCTGCAGCTCCCCACCTTGTGTATGCTCTCTCTCTGTCCAATAAATAAATAAAATCTTTTTTTTAAAAAAAGGATTTCATGTATTTATTTGAGAAAGAGGGAGGGAGAGAGGGAGAGAGAGAAACAGGGAGAGAGAGAATGAGTGGGGGAAGGGCAGAAGGACTAGCAGACTCCCCCTTGAGCAGAGAGTCCAGTGAGGGGCTCCTTCCCAGAACCCTAAGATCATGACCTGAGCGGAAGTCAGATGCTTAACCAACTGAGTCACCCAGGCGCCCCTATACCATACAAATTGTAAGAGAACTGAAGTTTTATGTCTTCCAATACAATGAGTAGATCATACTGACAGCAGTAAGATGAGGTGAACAATGAGAACATATAATTCTTGATAGACCCATATTTTACACTTAGATTATAAATCCTTTTTGGATATATATACTTTGATATTAATTGCTGGCTCCTAAATATAACAAAAGTTCTTTATTTTTATTGTTCATTTTACAGATGCCTTATAAGCAAGGTCACGGAAACTCAAAGAGAAAAAAATATGTTACCTATTTTACTCAGTAGTAACAGCTTATTTTATCAGAACCATCACTAAGTTAAATTATCATAGCCTGTATTTTCTGTACATAAAGAATCTTAAAATAACCCCTATTATCAGAATTTCTATTACTGTAAAATTACTTGAAATAGAGGAAATACATTTTTGGTGTCAAAGCCTGGACAAGCATTTGAGAGATGCCTAAACACTAGAACCTCAGCATCATGTTATTGCAAATTCTATACTGCAATTAGAACATAGACCGGATTGCAGAGGCACGGTGCACCGGAATGTGTAAGTGCTGCCTTCAGCACAGCCAGACTTCAGAAAACACCAGATCCTGATGTGCTGCGAAATTTTGGGCCTGAGTAATTCTATCAGTTCCTTCCAGGCTCAGCTGGGGTCCAGCCTCCCTAAGGAAGCCTCCCCAAACACTGCAGACTACAATGACCTTGCCCTCCTTTGAATGCACCACCCCTCTTTAGTGTTTCTGGAGGTTGACAGTTGTAGCCATCATCCCTGGGACCCTGGTCACGTCCCTTTGACCCGCCTCTGACTTCAGCCGAAGCTCTGGTGAAAGAGGGTTGTGTAAAGCAAAACGGGTGCTATAGACCAGACCAGTCCATAAGTAGGGGGGGTTATTGTTCCTGGGGAAAACCCTCTATCTGTGGTGTGGTAACCAGCAAATAAATACTTTCACCTGCTGTTCTTAGGTGGCCATTTCTATTCTCTTTCTTAAAGATCCGGGCAGAACTGAGTCCTCATTGTCTACAACAATGACCTTTAAATGGCACTATTATATTGGCTTTTCCTTTTTTTCTCATGCACTTGCCGTACTTTTTTACTCCTGCTTTCTGGGACTGAGTCCAAAATAGACTGCCTGACCCAAGTTCTTGCCTCTGGTTCTGCTTTGGGAGAAGCCCAAAGGAAGGCCACAGTCATGCACTACTTCCCATTACCCTTGTTTTAATTAAGTGAACCTTTTAAAATCTTATTGATACAAGTCATGCTTCCACAACTAGTTTACAATCTTCGGAGGACGGCAAGGATTTTTTATGTATTATATCATGTCCTGCATATAGAAGATTTCTATTAGTAAATGTTTGTAACAAGCTCAAGACAGTATATGGAGATGCTATCAATCCGTTTGAGGACTTCTAGTCACACAGTGTCCAGATTCTTGTAAAAATACTGAGTGTTCAGGGGCGCTTGGGTGGCTCAGTGGGTTAAAGCCTCTGCCTTCTGCTCGGATCATGATCCCGGAGTCCTGGGATCGAGCCCCGCATTGGGCTCTCTGCTTAGCTCTCTCTGCCTGCCTCTCTGCCTACTTGTGATCCCTGTCTGTCAAAAAAGAAAAAAAAAACAAAAACCTTAAAATACTGAGTGTTCATCTCCATCAGTCTAGGAAATGGACATCTGACGTTCTTGATATCTACCCGGCATCTGAATTCCTTTCCCATAAATGGGCAGCCCTCACGTTAGGCACTGAAACTACCAGCAACTGACTTTCCAAGCCTCCCTTGCAGCTCCATCATTAAGTCCACTGACCAAATCCACCTTTGCTGGTGTCTGAGTCAAAGTCAGGATTTGAAGAAGCAGGACCTATTCAGAATCCATCCTAGTGATGGACAGTGGCAGTGGCAGTGACAGTTGCATGGGAATGCTGGTTCTGCAGCGTATTGTGGGGCACAATGCCTGACAGAATGGCCTCTTGTCTTGTCCACCAGGCCTTTTGCAGATTCCATGAGTTATTAAATATTCTTTAAGTTAAGGTCTTTTTTTCTGGATAAATTAACCAGAATGGCAATTTGTTGTTTTCAGTAAGACCTTTGATTGATCCATTCTGTATTTCCAAGGAGACTTAGGATAATTATTTTTGGTTGCTGGTGGGAAATGTATAGCAAACTCCAATGGTTGGGTTGGGGGACCCAAAACCACCTGGGGAATTCTAATACATTCCATGAAATTCTGTGTCATACCTAAGTAGAACACTCTAGAAACCTCCTTTGTCCTCATACAACCTAACCTGAGGATTCTGATATCTGAGATACTGGTTGAGAGGGAAAAAATGCAAGAGGGTCATTAGTTGTGCCAAACAAGCAAATAGAATGCATTGGAAGCCAGAAGAATGGGGTAGGGAGAAACACTTTGTAAAGCTGTCATTTATTTCTTTAAGCTTTGCTGGAATTGCTGTCAGATATTTCACAAACATAAGATGTGTGTACGCACAGGAGCACACACAAACTTCTTCAGTAAAGACAGTATTTCAAATTCTAGAGACAATTGACTATTAACATGCCCACCCTCTGTAAGCTAGGAAAATTCACTTTAGCAAAGAGGATTCACTTACATATTGAGAAGAATGATCTCTTTAATGAAAATCATAAATAATAAAAAACCTGTAAAGACTAGGCCATTATGGACACTATATACTTTATCAGACGATCATAAAACAAATAAAGCAAAACCATATTTATTACTGTCTTAGCTTCTTTTAAAGCACATAGCTCAGTTCTTCCAAATCTCTACCCCTGCAAAATGCCTGGAATTTTCTATAGATTTTGAAAATATATTAAGTTTGGGGTGCCTCGGTGGCTCTGTTGTTAATCGTCTGCCTTCAGCTCAGGTCATGATCCCGGGTTGTGGGATTGAGCCCCCACATCAGGCTCCCTGCTCTGTGGGAAACCTATTCTTCCTCTCCTACTCCCCCTGCTTGTGTTCCCTCTCTGCTGTGTCTCTCTCTGTCAAAAAAATAAATAAAATCTTAAGAAAAGAGAGAAAGAAAATATATTAAGGTTAACTTTTCAGATTATCAAATAATGAGTATATTATCATACTTTTAGGAAAAAAGTCATGCTCTCTTAATATGATACACTAAAACTGAAATAATAAAAGCTAGGACTGGATAGAAAAGGGTAGGATAGAGGTGACACTCTCATATCAGGATGGGGACGAATCCTCTTAACATAAAATCAATGCAAGAGGGACGCCTGAGTGGCTCAGTTGGTTAAGCGGCTGCCTTCGGCTCCGGTCATGATCCCAGCATCCTGGGATCGAGTCCCACATCGGGCTCCTTGCTCGGCAGGGAGCCTGCTTCTCCCTCTGCCTCTGCCTGCCTCTCTGTCTGCCTGTGCTCGCTCTCTCTCTCTCTCTCTAACAAATAAATAAAAATAAAATCTTTAAAAAAAAAATCAATGCAAGAAACACTTGGAGAAGGATTGATTACATATTCAATATATAATCAAGATACTATAAAATTAAAATTTCACAAACCTATCATAAGTAAAATGAAAAAAAAAACCACTTTCAAAATATGTGAAAAACTAATTAACAGCTATAAAGACTTTTAAAAGCTAAAAGTAAAAGTATGCTGAGCTCCAATTTAAAAAAAACAAGGTGCAGAGGGCCTGGCTGGCTCAGTCAGTGGAGTGTGTGACTCTTGATCTCAGGGTCCTAAGTTTAAGCCCCACATAGGGTGTAGAGTTTACTTAAAAAAACCAACCAACCAACCAACCAAGGTGTATATAGATAGTTAACATCAAAAGGAACAAATATGAAAACTTGTACAACCATACTAAAAATAAAAGAAATACAACTGTAAGTAAGTAATATTTTCAATAACTAAATTGGCATTTTTTTCAGACCATTTTGTTGCTGAGGATGAATTGAAATGCTATTCTCATGTTGGATGATTTTTGAAAGGAAATTTGGCAATAGTCTAAAAAAATCATGGAAATATTTGTGTGTTTGATCCAGTATATCCTCCCACTAGTTTATTTTAAGGAAACAATGAGAGATGTGCATAAACACTTGCATACTTAACTCAAATTGAGTACTATTTTAATTGTAAAACATTAAAACATAGTAAATGTCCAAATAACTTGATAAATTATTGATGTTTATTCATATGATAGATTGCTCAGCAAATAAATACATGTTTTTAAAAGATCAGTAATCTAGGAGAACACTCACAATGTTACATTTAATGGAAAAAACAATAAAAAACTACACATGTAGTATCTTCTTAATTTTGGTTTTTAAAATGTTCATGGAAAAAGTACTAGAAGTAATACATGAAAATATTAACAGTTCTGTCTCTGATTAGTAGGACTTGGAAAAATGTAGAGTAGTTCTTCAGTGATTTCTCCCATATGAAATAACACAGTTGGTAGCACAATCTACCCTCACTTGTACTAAGGAGGTAGGAACAAATATTCATTTAGTTCATTTTAAGAACTTTTTAATTTAACAGTGTTAATTATTCTAGGTAGAAGAGGGAGAAATTGAAGATTAGAGAAATTACATGATTTGCCAGTATTCAGTTAGTTCCACAGGCCCCTCTCCCACTTTTTTTAGCATATAAGTAATTACTGAGTTGGATTAAGCATTTAGGTGTTATGAATAACAAACTAAAAACTATTCCCAAGAGTATGTATTCTTATAGTAGGTGACATTACACTAAAAAGTTGCTATTTTCACTTAGTAGCATAAGTGCTGGCAGAGGTATACAGTGGGAACTATAGAGAAAATATTAGTTTGAATCACTTGGAATGGCCAATACTATTTTTGATCTACAAAAATGGGATTTTCATATTCATTCTAATACAACTGAACGAGAATGGTGATGGTAGCTGAGCTGAATCTCGATGAAGAGGGAAATTAGAAAACACATATAAAAAAGTTGTGTTTATCAGTTAGGGTTAAACTGGGAGACCAAAACTATACAGTGAACTGAAAAAGGAAAGTATAATATAAAGAAACTGGGTATCTGATTAAGGAGGAAGTATCTAGTAAGAAGTAAGGAGAACTCTAAAGAATATAGAAAGAGAAGTAAATGTAATGGGGCACCTGGGTGGCTCAAGTGGGTTAAGCGTCTGACTCTTGATTCTGGCTCAGGTCATGATCTCAGGGTCATGGGATTGAGGCCCACATTGGACTCTGCACTCAGTAGGGAGTCTGCTTGTCCCTTTCCCTCTGCTCCTCCTCCTCCTCCTCTGTCTTTCACATATAAGTAAATAAAAATCTTTGGAAAAAAAGGAAAAAGAAATAGCAAATGTAAGAATCATACCCAACCCTGGCACTGAGATGGAATAGCCATGGAAGAACTCCTTACCTCCACCCCAGGTCTGAGATCCAGAAAATATTCCTCCCATGGCTTGCTGAATGACAAGAGAAGTTGCTGTGGTGGAAGCCCTAGAAACACAACCTTGGGGTGCCAGGGGAAAGCCGATCACAATGGGGTATCTCACTGAGGGCTGTCTGTTGGAAGCAGCCCAAAAGAGTGCAAGGGAAGGTCATTAGCTGCTTCTTGCTCCTGACTTCCTTGCACTGGAGGCTGCCTGAGCTTCAGGAGCCTGCTGTTGGCAAAGCTGCACACACTGTGGGAAGTGGGTGCCCAGGTAGGTATGTGCACATAGGAGCCAGGCACTGGGGAAGTCATGAGTGCTACAGGAGCTAGGTGCTGGAGAAGCTGCCCATGATGCAGAAGCCTCCAGAAGAAGCATACCAGGAACAAGAAGGAAATTCCTTTATCCTACAATGTCTCTCCATCTCCACCTATTGATGAAGTTTAGCATGATATCAGCTAGCAAATATAAACCATTTAGAAGGCCCACCCACATTCTTCCCCCTGCATTTTTAAAAAGATTATTTATTAGAGAGAGAGTGAGTGGGAGGAGGGGCAGAGGGAGAGGAAGAAAGAATCCTCAAGCAGACTCCCCACTGAGCACAGAGCCTGACACAGGGCTCAGTCTCACCACCCTGAGATCATGACGTGAGCTGAAAGCAAGAGCCAGATGCTTAACCTCACTGAGCCACCCAGGTGCCCCAAGGCCCACCTGCATTTTTGCATGGCAGGCAATGAAGAATGAACTGGCATAGTGTGGAAAGAAAGTCCTCTACCTAACAGAACAGCATGAGAGGAGACATAGAACTTAGATATCTGGCAGCACAGTGGGCTAGATACCCAGGCACTCCCTCCATAAAACAAACAAATTAAAATGCATAAATGGACTAGATTTAAAAATAAGAAACTTGTGTTAAATACATCAGTGAAAGGGCAAGTAATGGAATATGGAGGTAGGTACCAAAATGAAGTGAAAAGATGAACCCTGAAGATGTCTTTCACTTTGGTGGTAATTGCTGAATCTTTTAAACTTGAACTTCACTTTTTGGGTGTTGAGTACAAGGGACAAAAGATGAATTCCAAAGTCCTCTCAAAATGGAGAATCTAATTTTGACATTTACATTTCACTAGGATGCAGAATATTCAATGTAAAATTAAATTAGACACTGGTGGTGAATCTGTACCCTTATTCAGCATGACAGTGAAATAAACCCACCCTAGTCCCCATTTCCCAAGGGGACTGCAAGGAAAATTGCAGTGTTCAAACTCTGGCACAGTTTGAAGGATGAAAATTTTCTCCTCAGAATTCATAATCACAACCCAACAACCCCAAAGGATTACAACATAAATTCATACCACTCACATGGTCTGAAAAAATTCAAGGTGAAAATTAAGGGTAAAGTGACGCCCAGTTAGTGTTATTAGTGTTCCTCTAGGGTTTGGAAAAAGTAAGCACAAATCCTCACAGAAGGAAGGTGCTTTCAATCCAGGCATCAAAAAAGTTCTAGAGATAAATCTCAAGAAATCCTAGCTCACCATGAAAAATCACTAATACATCAGGAAACATGGCCACAATGCGCAAGAACCAGCAGAATCAATAAATCCACAAAAGCTCTTACTGTTTGAATTAGCAAAACACTTGCTATGTTTAATATGTTTAAAGCAATAAAAGACTAACGAATGGCCAAAATAATTTGAAAAGGAACCACATAGAAACTCTAGAAGTGAAAAGTGTAATGCCTGGAAAAAATGCAATAGGTTGTTTTAAAAGCAGATTAGATACTGCTGAAGTCAGAATTAGTGAACTGGAAGATAGTACTGAAAATTATGCAGAATATAGTATGGAGATCTAAAGAGGCAGAAAATATGAAGAGACATTGAGACATAAATGATAGAGTGTCAAGATCTCACATACATCAAATTGGAATTCCAGAAAGAGATGTGAGGTAGAATGGGGCAGGGACGATATTAGAAGAGTTCATGGTAGAGAATTTTACAAAACTAATGGAAACTATGTATCCAAATATTCAAAATGCACATCAATTCCCAAATAGGGAAGCTTTTAAAATAACAGCAACAGAACACCCAGCTACCTTATAGATAAATGTAGACCACCAGTGGCAAGGAAGCTCTTAAAAGAAAAAAAGCAGATTACCAAGATCATTAAACTGAGAACAGCCATGGAAGGCAAAAAAAGAATAATTTTAATGTGATCAAAGAAAATAACTCTCACCCTGGAATTGCATGCCTATAAAATAGATTTCAGGGCTGGGGCGCCTGGGTGGCTCAGTGGGTTGAGGCCTCTGCCTTCGGCTCGGGTCATGGTCCCAGGGTCCTGGGATCGAGCCCCACATCAGGCTCTCTGCTCAGCGGGGAGCCTGCTTCCTCCTCTCTCTCTCTGCCTCTCTGCCTACTTGTGATCTCTGTCTATCAAATAAATAAATAAAATCTTTAAAAATATATATATGTATATATATATTTCAGGGCTGCCTTGCTGGCTCATTTGGTAGACTATGCAACTCTTGATCTCTGGATTGTAAGTTTGAGCTCTGCTTTGGATGTGGAGATTAGTTAAAAATAGAATCTTAAAAACATAAATAAATAAATAAATAAATAAGTGTTTAAAAATATGTTTCAAAACAAGGGCAAAATGAAGACATTTCTGACAAAGAAAAAAACAAAAACAAAAACAACCCTGAATTTGCAATCCCAAACCTAAGGAAATTCTAAAACATGTGCTTTAGATGGAGGAAAGTGATTCCAAATTGATGGTCTGTGAGTCAAGAGATGATAAAGCAAAATGTAAAATAATGGGTAAAAAAGCAAACAGTGTAAAAAATTATTTTGAGGGGCTAGAGAAAGACATGCTTAACATACACAGCTATAAATGTAAGGGATTGGCTGAGTTAAAGTATTCTAGAGACCTTGTATTGTTCAGAAGGATGATACAAATACGACTTAGTTTTAGATTTTGTAAGTTAAGTATTATGGTTAAATTTCTATGGTAAATGCAAAAGTCAAGGAAATAGAGTGGGCTTATCTGTATTTTCAGATTCTTTTTCTATTGTTACTTATTATTTTAGTTAATAAAATATAATCCAACCAACTATGATTGGGATTAATTGACTTCTTATAAATAAGTTCAGATGTATAAAGAGCTTTGTGAATGGTTTGATCTGGGCTTTATCTCTATATTTTCTTTTTATGTTTCTCTCACTGGCCTTCTTCAACAAAATGGTTGCAGCAACTCTAGAGAATAACAGGTATGACTCAGATTCCAGGAGAAAAGACTTCTCTTTGCTCAGCTGACACATGGAAGTTAGCTTTATATATCGGAACTTATTTATAGAAGTCAGTTAATCCCAACCATAATTGGTTGGATTATATTTTATTAACTAAGGTAATAAATAGCTAGAGAAAAAAAATCTGAAAATACAGATGAGCCCATTCTATTAGACTTTACTCTGATTGGACCCACATAGAAACCAAACATGTGGACAGGGCAGTGTTGTGCATAGACTCTTAGCCCCCTCTGTGCATCTGACTGGGTCCAAGTGCATTAGGCTAAAACAAAATAAGACCTCAGTTTTGAGAATTCATATCCCTTTATCAGTCATTTACCCTAGGCATGCTTACGGAAGCTTCATGTTAGTTCGAAATCTCAGCTTTAAAACTTTTAAAATAATTTGAATATTAAACCAGACTCACATTTCCTGGATGAACCACACTTTGCCATGATATAATATTGTGTTCTTGGGTGCATTCAACTTCCTAATACAATTTTGTAAAGATTTTTTAAAAGATTTATTTATTTACTTATATATTTATTTATTTAAGAGAGCATGGGGGCCAGGGCAGCAGGAAAGGGAGCCTGACATGGGGCTCCCAGGACCTTGAGATCATTGCCTGAGCTGGAGGCAGACACTTAACCGACTGGGCCACCCAGGCACCCCTGCAAGGCTTTTTATACCATGATCCCATCTCTTAATCCAGCCTTATATATTGCCTCTTTCCCCAAACTATAGCAGCCATCCTAGGCACAATCCTTCTACTAATTTTACCTTACCTCACTATACTCTCTCATATTGTGCCTGAATTTTTCTTTTTCTTTTCTTTTTTATTTTTTTTAAAGATTTTATTTATTTATTTGGCAGATGGAGATCATAAGTAGGCAGAGAGGCTGGCAGAGAGAGAGAGAGAGAGAGAGGGAGGAGGAAGCAAGCTTCCTGCTGAGCAGAGAGCCCGATGTGGGGCTCCATCCCAAGACCCTGGGATCATGACCTGAGCCAAAGGCAGAGGCTTTAACCCACCGAGCCACCCAGGTGCCCCTTTCTTTTTCTTTTAAAGCCAAACTCAAAATTAATGTCACATGAATTTTTTCCTTGTCCCACTCCCAGATTCAGTCTTTTTCTTTTCTCCCAAGGCATTTGTTCTTATCCCAAGCCTCTTACAGCACATGCTACAGTTAATCAGGCTTCAATGATTTAGTGACTGCTCTCTAACAAATGGAAGATCTTTGAGGACAGTAACTATTTTATTCATTTTTGTACTTCAAACTTCCAGCATAACACTTTGAATATGATAGATGCCCAGTAAATGTTAGGTGAGGCAAAGACACATGATAATTCATAGTCCAAAATCACAGTTACATGCATAGAATAAACTAGAATTTTATAGAGGAAGACACTGTAAATTGGGCTGTGAAAACACCACCAATCTGGATCAACTAATTTACAAATTGGAATATTTTCTTCACAAGGGGGAACAATCCCAAGTGTAAATTCAGCTGGGAAAGGATTATCATTTTCATGAACAAAAGAAACTATGCTCATCAAAACAATTATAAAATAATTGGAGGTTATACTTAGCTGCTGGATGAACACTAGTATACTGGTAATTTTATAGGTCAACATTATGACCTAAGATCTGAGTTTGAGGATGAATTAATACTGTATTATAAATGCAATCTTACGAATGGGTTAGAAAATTGCTACAAGGTGTACTGGGACAGACACATAGTAATATCATTGATGTCTACCAATAGACTCGACATTCTGCCATTTAATAGTCCTATAAAATTGTGGTACTTTCCGGTTTTCCTATTTTCTAAGTATAAATATTATAAGAAATGCACAGAAGGTGAGCAAATATGTAGGTCAGATTAAGAAGCAAAAAAAGTGACATTTACAAGCATATTGAAGTAATGCAAATCATCATCTCAGTGATTTCACTTAATTATATAAGTTGTTTAATAATATATACCAAGTTAAATATTTTAAGGAATGACATTTATCATGTTTCCATTAGTTCTAAATATAATATTTTTTAAATAACAAAGCTTTTTCTCTTTAACATAGTACATTATTTTTTAAAGATTTATTTATTTATTTAAGAGAGGGAGAGAGTGGGGCGCCTGGGTGGCTCAGTGGGTTAGAGCTTCTGCCTTCAGCTCGGGTCATGATCCTGGGGTCCTGGGATCGAGCCCCGCATCGGGCTCTCTGCTCAGCGGAGAGCCTGCTTCTTCCTCTCTCTCTCTGCCTGCCTCTCTGCCTACTTGTGCTCTCTGCCTGTCAGATAAATAAATAAAATCTTTAAAAGAAAAAAAAAAAGAGAGGGAGAGAGAAGGTCAGGGAGAGGGGCAGAGGAAAGGGAGAGAGAAAATCTCAAGCAGACTCCCCAGTGAGCATGGAATCCAAAACAGGGCATGATTTCACAACCCGGACATCATGACCTGAGCCAAAATCAAGAGTTGGCTACTTAACCGACTGAGCCACCCAGGCCCCCTCTTTAACATGGTACATTATTATAAATCATGAGCGTGGTTTTCAACCTTTTTTTCAGACAAGTAAAACTGAAGTACCTGATATACTCCAGTGAGTCACAGTGGTTCATTACAGTGTTGTAGGGCAATCTGAAGGATAACCACCTACCCTATCACATTGTGAATCATTTTAATAGAGTGTGTTAGGGATGACAATCATTTATTCTCTTCCATACAGTCTTCTTGGAGAATTTGACCCTCTATAACATGGGAAGAGACAAATCTTTATATCACATATCCCCCCAGCAATAATGCATTAGATGCTTGAACAGTATGATACAGAGACCGTGTTAGTGGCCACATATAGCATCTGAGGCTATATGAGTGAGGGACACTCATTGTGGGCCATGTGTATTTGAGAAAATAGGCAAGGAGCATTGAGATGAGAGATCGTGTGGTTTTGGAAAGAGGGAGAGTTGGAGAAGTAAGTGGTCATGAGCTCTGAAGGATTCTAGTTCTTGGTGCATTACAGCTGTGAGATTCCATCATCCTTCCTGTCCTTGGATTCTATAATTTCCTTGGATTCAGTCTTCACCTGTGCTTTCTCCAGTGTGCTGCTGTTTCTTATAATCAAATGATTCTTCAATGTCAGAACAGAGAGTTAAAAAAATAGATTAGTAAATGTCTATATGTTTGGTGCTTTAAGATCTGCTTAAGATTAATCTGACAAATATAAACAAATGTAAAACAAATATAAAAAAATATAAAATCTTTCAACAAGATTGCCAAATATTTTCAGCATATATATTCTTTTTTTTTTTTTTTTAAGATTTTGTTTATTTATGTGGGAGAGAGAGTGAGAAAGAGCATGAGAGGGGGGAGGGCTAGAGGGAAAAGCAGACTCCCCTCTAAGCAGAGAGCCCGGCATGGGGCTTGAGCCCAGGACTCTGGGATCATGACCCCAGCCGAAAGCAGATACCCAACTGACTGAACCACCCAGGCACCCCAACATGTATATTCTTTTCTGAGATTTGGGAAATAAGGAGTTAGAATTCATAATATTCCTTATTTCAAATCACCTTTCAGAAATGAGTGAGCTGCGTTCCAGTAAAACAAACAGCAGGCCCAATTTGGCCTTTGGTCATGATTTGCTGGCCCCTGGGCTAAATCATTTTAAAACCCTGGGACTAACACCTTCAAGTTTGGGTGTTAGTTTTTCCAGTGATTCTCTGAAATCTTAGAAATTCATTCAATGTGTTTCAGACTCATGTTTTTTGGTTTATAAAATGAGGTTGTGATAATAATTCTAATTGGTCTCATAGAATTTAATGAGAAATACTTAATTAATCAGCGATTAACTATAGTAAAGTAGTAAATATAGTGCTTGGCTTGATTTATTTGACAAATATTGTCTGTGTCAGACTCTGTTATAAGCATTGGAGAGTAGCAGAGGGGAAAAACACCAAAGTAGTAATAAGTGCTATTGTTATTTATGGGAGGTCAATGGAACACTAGAGAAGTCCATAAACTCTCTATACATTTCACTGACCAATCTATCTATTAAATAGGAAGCTTTTAAAAATTTAAAACACTGATAAATTAACTGCCAAGAGCCATAAATAGCCCTATAACAAGAGGGGGAAAATAAATCACACTGCAATTGCTAAATGTAATTTAGCATCATGTTATATTTAAAAGATGTGTTCAATATGTTAGCAAAATATGCTATTTTGCTTCTTTATTAACAACAACAACAAAAAAAACTATCCCAACCTGTCAGTTTGGGTTCATTCAGTTCCAAATGAAGACTCTTACCACCTGTTTGCTAGAAATCGAGTCTAGGTGGCTTTAGTTAAGTTTCTAATAGAGTCTTGACTGGCCAGAGGAAAGATATAAAAGGATCTGGAAACCACAGGCCTCCCTCCTGTGTTTCTTCCAGAAAAAGGTCAAAGGTCAAATGGCAGAGAGACTTGTATCATTGTTCTCTTAACCCAGTCTGAAGCTGTCTTCCAGATTGCAGAGAAAATTATTGCTGATAAGATAAAGACTTTATCCCATATGCTGCGGCACAGCAAGCCTCCTGAGTCCAAGAAATCCTTACCCTGTGTGCTCCAGAGTTAATGGGGTTCTCGAAACATTAGTGTGTTTCTTTGGCACCTTTGTAAGCGTTCAAGCCTCTCTGTGAATCATGGTGTTCCTTTAGTCTTTGCAGCGTCCTGGGGGGAGAAAAACGGGAGGTGGGGAAGAAAGAGGCGATGAATATTTCCCTTTCTCAAAAGCAGAAAATTTGGTCACACAGTGTTCTTTCTGATGGGAACCATAAACAGCTCAGTCCTGGTGGTGAATCTTTAGTTAGGCAGCCGGCTTCCCTAAACCAGCCACCTGAGCACTGGCCTGGCAGCTGTTGGAAAAGGCTCTGAAAGGCTTCACCACTTCCTTCTTTCTCTTCCATTTGGAAACACAAATTGCTCTCACAAGACGTGTCTGGTAAGCTAGACTCTAGGCTAATGTACCTAATCAGCAGCAGCTTAATCACCTGGCAGGATGATTTAAAATGCAGATTCCTAGATCCCCCAATCCACTGAATTAGAAGCTCTGGGGGGAGGAATATGCAGGGGGGAAGGGGTGCCGGAGGGCAGGGGGAAGGGTTTAGAAAGTGGAATATGGAAGTATCCAAGAATGTCTTTTTTTCTAGATCCCCCAGTTGATTGTTAAGCAAAGATAAAGCCAGCTTTCCACATACGTGTTTCTAACTAATCCTTCCCCACCCCACTGCTCAATTCTTGTCATTGTAAGGGTCAATGTGTCAAAACTGCTGCTGTGTCCTGAACTTCTGGAGAAACTTTCATGGGCCAAAAGCTTTCAACAGTGATGGATCTGGTCTATGGCTTGTCCTTAAATGAAGACAGGCCAAGTCGGACCGGATTAAGCAGATAAGATGAGGCTACTGGAGTTCTATAGCAAGGATCTTAAAATGGGATCCACACGTCATCCCCCAGGGTCCCACGAATGGGAAAACATTTGCATATTTATTTTCACCAAAAATTAGCATGGCTTTCTACTATGAATTTAGGAACAAAGTGCATTAGAGTTAGCAGTACCTGTGACTGTCACCAATAGAGATCAGCTAGTCCCGTATCGCATTTTAGTTGTTACGGATCTTGAAATATTATTTATACTCCTCATGACCTCAAATTACAGTTGTTTTAGATTTGTCTTTAGATATTTTTAAAAAATGTTTTATTTATTTATTTGAGAGAGCACACGAGTGGAAGGGAGGGGCAGCAGGAAAAGGAGAAGCAGACTTTGTGCTGAGCAATGAGCCTGATGTGGGGCTCCATCCCAGGACCCCAAAATCACAACCTAGGCTAAAGGCAGAGGCTTAACCCACTGAGCCACCCAGGCGCCCCCCTAAAAAAAATTTTTATAAATGTAATTCGATATAGTTGGTTTCCTTTGTAATCTCATAACTTTATTTTGCGCATAAGAAATGGTATTCTGAGAAGTGATTATAGGCCTTTCTCCAAATAATTTTCTAAATATATGTTATGTGATTTCACATATGATTGCCAAAGGAGTCCATGAAATTTACAAAATGTTAGGAACCCTTCCTTGATCTAAAGGAATCTGAAACGATCAAGGGGCTTTGAAACAATGAGCAATAAACATTTTGAGATTTATGTTGGTTTAACTGTTAATCATCATAATATACTGGAGATTTCCCAATTCCCATAATATACGAGGTTTCCTTTAGCCTCTCAGGCTAAGGACAAAGCCTTCTTCATCTGTTAGCATGTAGTCATTGTCAGGCTAACTAACCCCGTCAGCCAATGGAATCCAATCCCCTGTGGTCCCGACTGATGCTCTTGATCTAGGAGCTACATAACCCAGCCATTGTCTCGTTGGCAGTTCTTTGGTTCAACAAGTGCTCTTTGGCCTCTTCTATGTCTGAAGCACCCTGTTCCTTGTGGAAGGAAATAGAGAACTATGAGGGCATGTTTCCTATCTTCTAGCACAGTAATTCTCAAACTCTGGTATCTGAGGCTATATGATTAGGGGTTAACCACATGAGCATGGATGCCTGGGTTCAGATCTTTTCTCTGTCACTTACTAGCTAAGTGACTTTGGATACATTGCTCTCTGTGATTCTGTTTCTTCATCTGTAAAGTGAAATGATGCATGTGTGCACTCAGGAGAGAACTTGGTTTATGGTAAACACATAATGCATGTTACTTGTTATTCACTATATAGAATTCTGGGCCACAGAATCTCTGTGAATCAGAATCTCTGGGGGCTTGGACACATGCAGTTTATCAAGGTCCACAGGTGATCTTTAATATATTTTAGAGCAGTACTTCCCAATAGTTTTCATTATTGCTCCTCTAAGAAGCCATTTTAGGCATTTTCCCCTAATAACCCTCTTGGAAATTTTAATACCATAGGTGTATATACTATGTATATGTTTATATACCTTGGCCCTTTAAAGGATGACAAACCATTATAATACCTAAGATTTTGGTACCCCCACCCCACAAACCAATTTTAGCCCTCTCTACTGAGAGCACATGCTTTAAAACATTGGGTTCTCAGTCTTGGCTGCACATTAGAATGAAATAAGGAAGCTTTAAAAAAATATATCCATGCCAGAGGCACACCCCAGACTAGTTAAAGTAGAACCTTTGAGAGTGGGACACTCTCTTAAATATCCCCAGATGATTCCAATATGCAGCCAAAGCTGAGACCCACTGCTTTAGAGTTTGAGATCCTCTTACAGGAGATTAAAATCTAGTTGGCAAACAGGACCTACAACCGATGAACTTAAACAGTGAAGAAATGAAGGGAACAGTGACTGCCATAGAAGTTCAGAAAAAGGAGAAACCAATCAGGTGTTCTGATTAGGAGAAGCTTTGTGAGCTAGACTCAGACTCTGAGCAGGATCTGAATAGAGAATAGAAGAGAATTTTCAAATGTGGAAATAACATGGGCAAAAGTATAAAAAGGCCTAGGATGTTGTGGATTGAATGGTGGCACCCCAAAGTATATGTCCACCCGGAACCTGTGAGTATGATCTTATTTGAATAAAGGGTCTTTGCAGGCATAATAGAGTTGAGGGTCTTAAGATGAGATCATCCTGGATTAGGGTGGGCCTAATGACAAGTGGCCTTAGAAGGAAAGAGAGTGAAAGAACATAAGGACAAGTCCGAGACTGGACTGATGTGTATAGAATCCAAAGAATACCAAGGATTGCCAGCAATACCAGAAGATGGAAGAAGCAATGAAGGGTTCTCTGTTGGACTCTTAGGAGGGAACATGGCCCTGCTGATAATTCAATTTCAGACTTCAGAACTATAGAACACATTTCTGTTATTGTAAACCACCTAGTTTGCAGCAATTCATTATGGCAGCCCTAGGAAACTAATACAGGGGACAATGAAGAAACCAATCTGATAGAGGAAAGGGATTGCAGTAAGAGTGACAAATAAAACTGGAAATATAGGATGGGTCAAAACAGGAAAGCCATCGTTTGCACAGTGTACTGCCTGCAATGAAAACAATTAGAGGTCTGGGGATTGAAAGTGCAACCTGATAAAACCAATGTTAATCGAGGAATTAATCGAGTTAATCGAGGAATTAATGCTGTTTAGCTACAGGGAGTAAATAGAGTTAGGGAAACCACCTACAATTATAACAAAATTAAGAAAGTAAGGGAAATCTGGATTGGTAGGATGGCTTCAGAAAGAAAAATAAGGGGCGTCTCGGTGGCTCAGTCAGTTGAGCATCTGACTCGTGATTCCAACTCAGGTCTTGGTCTCAGGGTAGAGGGATGGAAGTTGGAATCTGTGCTGGGTGGGGCCTCTGCTTGAGGATTCTCTCCCTCTGCCCCACCCCCTCTCATTCTCTCTCTTTTTCTCTCTCTCTCTCTTTCTCTGAAATAAATAAATAAATACTTTTTTAAAAGAAAGGAAAAAAAAAAAAAGAATAGGTTCATGCCATAAAGATCATAAAAACAAGGAAGGCCTTGACACCTGACCTTATGACCTTGAAAAAGAAGAATGTTTCCATAATGACTTTAAGATTTGAGCTTAAGTAAATGATGGGTATTCCATCTAGAATCAAATGATACATTAGCTTTAACTAACTTATTTTTAAATTTAGGGTCTTTTTTAATATTTAACAACTTCTTCAAGGTATAGTTTGCATATAAAATTTATTTATTTGAAGTATACAGTTCAGTGATTTTTAGTAACTATGAGGTGGTGTAACCATCAACATAAATAGGTTTTAGAACATTTTCATCCCCCTAATAAAATCCCTCATGCCCATTTACAGTTAACCCCGGCTCAGACCCCCAACTCCAGGCAACCACTGGCCTACTTCTTTTTTCTACAATTTTGTTCTTTTTTGGAAATGTTATATAGATGGAATCATACGATATGTGGTCTCTTGTGTCTGGCTTAATTGTCTTCACATGTTTTTGAAGTTTGTCCATCACATAGTTCCTTTGTATTGAATAGTATTCATTGAATAGTATTCATTCATTCATGTCATCCATGAGATGGGTGACATTGTATGTATTCATTCACCAGTTGATGGACATTGGGGTTGTTTCCAGTATTTCTTGGTAAGCATATTCTAGTTCAAGTCTTTCTGTGGACATGTTTTTATTTCTCTAGAGTAGAAGTAGATATCTAGGAGTAGAGTTGTTGGGTTGTATGGGAATTTTATGTTCAACTCCTTAAGAAACTGCCAAATTGTTTTCCAAAGGGGCCCTACCAATACTTGCTTATGGGGCTATACCATCTATATTCTCACTAGCGGTAGATGAGGTTTCCCATTTCTCCACATCCTTGCCATCATTTGTTATTATGTCTTCTGGCTTCATTCTAGTTTTGTAATATGGTATCTCTCTGTGGTTTTAATTTGCATTTCCCCAATGAATAGTGTTATTAAGTATTTTTTCATATGGCCATTATCCACTCATATATCTTCTTTGATGAACTCTCCCTGTTCGTGCCTTTGCCCATTTTTTGATTCAGTTGTCTTCTTATATCAGAGTTTTGTTTTATTTTTTAAAGACTTTATTTATTTATTTGACAGAGAGAGAGATCACAAGTAGACAGAGAGGCAGACAGAGAGAGAGGAGAAAGCAGGCTCCCCGCTGAGCAGAGAGCCCAATATAGGGCTCGATCCTAGGGCCCCGGGGATCATGACCTGAGCTAAAGGCAGAGGCTTAATTCACTGAGCGACCTTGGTGCCCCCTTATTACAGAGTTTTAAGAGTTCTTTACATATCCTGAATACAATTCCTTAATCTGACACGACTTTGCAAGTATTCTCCTCAATCTGTTGCTTATCTTTTCATTTTCTTAATGATGTACTTTGAAGATCAAAAGATTTGAATTTTGGTGAAGTCCAATTTCTGTATATTTTTTTCTTGTATGTTCTTTGGGTATCATGTCTAAGAACTCTTACCTAACCCAAGATCTCAGACATTTTCTCCTATATTTTCTTCTAAAAGCTTTATTGTTTTACCTCCTACATTGAGGTACATCTATGATCCTCTTTGAGTTAGTTTTTGTGTATGGTGTGAGATGAAGATCTAAGTTAAGCATCATTTGTTGAACAGAATTCTTTCCCCAATTAATTGCCTTGGTACCTTTGTCAAAACTCAGTTGACATGCTCGCTTCGGCAGCACATATTCAAAACTCAGTTGACTATAATAAATATAAGGATCTATTTCTGGACTCTCAATTATGTTCCATTGATCTGTTTCTATCTTCATGCCACTATACTCTGTGTTGATAACTGTAGCTTTATGCTTTGTTTTTCAATTGGAAAATGAAAGTCCAGCAACATGGTTTTTGTTTGTTTGTTTGTTTGTTTGTTTTCAAAACTGTTTTGGCTATTCTAGATGTTTTGTATTTCCATGTAAATTTCTGGATCTGCTTGTGAATTTCTGTGAAAAATCCTGCTAGAACTTTGATAAGAATTGCATTGAGTTTATAGACCAATTTGAAGAGAATTGTCATTTTGGCAATATTGGGTATTTCTTTCCATGAATGTGGAATATGTCTTCATTTATTGAGATCTTCTTTAGCAAAGTTTTAGAATTTTTAGTGCATAGTCTTACATTTCTTTTTCTTAAAAGATTTTATTTATTTAGGGGTACCTGGGTGGGTACCCAACCAGGTGCCCCTCTTTTGTTAAATTTATTCCTAAGTATTTTTCCTTGTGATACTGTTTTTAGATAGAATTATATTCTCAATTTTACTACTGAATTGTTAATTTCCTGTATTTACTAAATTATTATTACACTTGTTGTTTAATACTTTTTAAATTAGTGAACTAACGTATGAATGAGAAGAAGAAAATTTATAGCCCAAGGAGAGAGAAGGAAGTAAGCTTAAAGATAGATTTATACACGGGTGCCTGGATGGCACAGCTGGTTGGGCTTCCGGCTCTTCTTTCCAGTTCAGGTCTTGATCTCAGGGTTGTGAGATCAAGCCCTACATCAGGTTCCATCCTAAGTGCAGAGTCCACTTGGGATTCTCGCTCCCTCTCCCTTTGCCCATTTCCTCCCCCATGCTCTCTCTCTCTCCAATCAATAAATAAATCTTAAAAAAAAAAAAGATAGATTTAGGGCTGCCTAAGTGACTCACTCAGTTAAATGGGTGCTTTCAGCTCAGGTCATGATCTCAAGGTCCTGGGATGGAGTCCCACACTGAATTCCTTTCTCAGTGGGGAGTCTGCTTCTCCTTCTCCCTCTCCCCCTCACCATCCAGCCCTGCTCATGTGCTCTCTCTCTCTTTCAAATAAATAAATAAAATATATATTTTTTTAAGGTAGATTTATACAGCATAAGCTTGGTATTTCAATTTAACATTTGTGAGGGTCTATGACATGTGTAGTTTGTGACAGTTTATAATGTCTAATTCATGGAGTATTTGTAAGGTTGAAATAGAATAGCATATGTAAAGTTCCTGGCACAAATATAAACTTCAAATGCTCTAGGGCTGGTATTGAGAAGAGAAACATTTGCTCAAGAGTAAAGTTGGTGGGACGCCTGGGTGGCTCAGTTGGTTAATCAGCTGCCTTCGGCTCAGGTCATGATCCCAGCATCCTGGGATCGAGTCCCACATGGGGCTCCTTGCTCGGCAGGGAGCCTGCTTCTCCCTCTGCCTCTGCCTGCCTCTCTGTCTGCCTGTGCTTGCTCTCTCTCTCTATAACAAATAAATAAAAAAAAAAATTAAAAAAAAAACTTATTAAAAAAAAGAGTAAAGTTGGTTTAGTGCTTACTGTTTTCTTGTTAATCTTGAGAATCAAGGGGTTGTCAGGACAGTCTCTCATATATATGAGGCTCTCTTGACAGTGTTTTCTTAGTTGGATTTTCTCCTGCTGTTTCTTTACTCTTGGTTTTCTTTTCCATTTTTCTCCACTTAAGTCAATATGAATGATAATTATTAATAATATTTGAGTTCATTTCAGACAAAAACTTTTAGAAAGTAAATTGATGCATTTTCCTATTGAGTTTTTTATTGCTCATGGAACAGCGCTGATATTTTTCATCTTAAACTCCTTTTTTTTTTTTTTTAAGATTTTATTTATTTATTAGTTAGAGAGAGAGAGAGAGAGCGCGAGCACAGGCAGACAGAGAGGCAGGCAGAGGCAGAGGGAGAAGCAGGCTCCCTGCCAAGCAAGGAGCCCGATGTGGGACTCGATCCCAGGAGGCTGGGATCATGACCCGAGCCGAAGGCAGCCGCCCAACCAACTGAGCCACCCAGGTGTCCCCATCTTAAACTCCTTTTGAAGGATGGGGAAACTTTATTCATTCACTTGTTCATTTATTTATTCATTCATTCATCATTTCCCATTTATTGAGTGCCTACTATCTGCTAGGCCCTGTGCAAATTGGGAGGTGATTCCACAGAAACAAATAGATAGAATCAGTCTTTTCTATTTTCTAAGTAGAAAAAACTGTCTTTCAAGAGTGAAGAAGGAATATAGCTAGTGGCCTCAGAAAATTGCTTGGATCAGCATAAATAAGGCCCATGTAAACATCTGCTGCTTCATTAAGTTTCCTCTATGGGTTAGAGATTCTTTGAAAAAGTTACCACCTTCTGGTTCACATTTCTACTCAAAGGCACCTTTGAGTGGTACACAACGTTACAGAATCAAGTAATACTGTATTTTTCCAGCTCTTTCTTTAAACTTAAGGATACTAGCCTAAGATCTCCCTCTAACTAACTGTGTGACCTTGGGCAAGTCACTTCATCTCCCTGCACTGACACATAGGTGAAGTGATTTCAGAGGACATTACTAACTCTAGATTCTATCTTCTGACT
This sequence comes from Taxidea taxus jeffersonii, assembly GCA_003697995.1. NCBI lineage: Eukaryota > Metazoa > Chordata > Mammalia > Carnivora > Mustelidae > Taxidea > Taxidea taxus. Next base: position 170,086 of record RCUC01137176.1, read on the forward strand.
CTTCCTGACTTTTGGACTACAGGTCTGTGGTTGGTAGAGAAGGAAGGGATGTGACAAAGAAAAGTTGAATCTCTTTGGGGGCCTTCATGTTTTCAGGATATGGGACATCCAAGTACATTAGTGACTAAAGAATAAATGACTTTGGGGTGCCTAGGTGGCTCAGTGGGTTACGTCTCTGCCTTCGGCTCAAGTCGGGCTGTCTGCTCAGCGGGGAGCCTGCTTCCCTCTCTCTCTCTGCCTGTCTCTCTGCCTACTTGTGGTCTCACTCTCTGTCAAATAAATAATAAATAAAATCTTAGGGCCCCTGGGTGGCTCAGTGGGTTAAAGCCTCTGCCTTCGGCTCATATCGTGATCCCAGGATCCTGGGATCGAGCCCCACATCGGGCTCTCTGCTCGGCAGGAGCCTGCTTTCTCCTCTCCCTCTGCCTGCCTCTCTGCCTACTTGTGATCTCTTGTCTGTCAAATAAATAAATAAAATCTTAAAAAAAAATCCACAAAAAAACAAAATCTTTTTTTTAATATTTTATTTATTTATTTGAGAGAGAGACAGTGAGAGAGAGCATGAGTGAGGAGAAGGTCAGAGAGAGAAGCAGACTCCCGGTGGAGTTGGAAGCCAGATGTGGGACTCCATCCCGGGACTCCAGGATCATGACCTGAGCCGAAGGCAGTCACTCAACCAACTGAGCCACCCAGGTGCCCACAAAAAACAAAATCTTAAAAAAAAAAAAAAGAATAGGGGCACCTGGGTAGCTCAGTGGGTTAAAGCCTCTGCCTTCGGCTTGGGTCATGATCCCAGGATCCTGGGATCCAGCCCCGCATCAGGTTCTCTGCTCAGCAGGGAGCCTACTTCCACCTCTCTCTCTATCTGCCTGCCTCTCTGCCTACCTGTGATCTCTGCCTGTCAAATAAATAAATAAAATCTTAAAAAAAAAAAAGAATAAATGACTTTAACTTGTTGGTGAGTGTGGGACAAAGAACAGGGCATGCATGGCTCTCTACCCCTTTCATTCTCTTTTACTTTTGAGAATAAATTGCTGGGAGCATCAATTCTGGTCAGTTTTTCCATGCCGTAAGCTTGTTTTACAAGGTAGGTCCCCCCTGGGGAAGTCTTTAGTTGTCTACTTTTGTATACAACTTGATGGATAAACTGTCTAATTCTGGGGCTAAGCCTTAGAATGCCCATTGTTATTCTTCATGTAAGCTACATCTTCTAACTTGACCTGAATCAATGATGTTCATTATGGGGGTGCCTGGGTGGGCCAGTGGGTTAAGCCTCTGCCATCAGCCCAGGTCATAATCTCAGGGTCCTGGGATCGACCCCCGCATCAGGCTCTCTGCTCAGCAGGGAGCCTGCTTCCCCCTCTCTCTCTCTGCCTGCCTCTCTGCCTCTCTTGTGATCTCTCTCTCTCTGTGAAATAAATAAATAAAAACAAAAAAAATGAAGATCATTATGATAGTGGTAATGATGATCATGATAATAATAAAGGTAATATGTTATCCTCCATTGCCCTGATATCTTTTGATTTAAAATGCAACTGAAGCAGACAGTAGGGTTATTTATCAGAATTCCACAAACTTTAACACATGTCTTCATCACTAATTGTCTACTGGACTTTAGTAAGGAAAACAGCAGGAAGATGGCCTAAAGTTGCCAAGAAATACTCCGCAGAGCCCTTGGAGGTGCGGATCACCAGTTATATACAGCCTTTAGAAAAGGAAGTCAAAGGCGTCTGGGTGGCTCAGTGGGTTAAAGCCTCTGCCTTCAGCTCGAGTCATGATCCCCGTGTCCTGGGATCAAGCCCCACATCGGGCTCTCTGCTCAGCGGGGAGCCTGCTTCCTCCTCTCTCTCTGCCTGCCTCTCTGCCTACTTGTGATTTCTGTCTGTCAAATAAATAAATAAAATCTTTAAAAAAAAAAAGAAAGAAAGAAAAGGAAGTCAAGTGGCCAATTTAGAATATTTGAAGAGTTTGGCAAATGTGAACTGGGTAACTGCTTTATTTTTTACTTTAAAATTAGTAGCTCTTTGGGTGGCTCAGTTGGTTAAGCATCTACCTTCCACTTAGGTAATGATTCCAGGGTCCTAGGATTGAGTCCTGGATTGGGCTTTTTGCTCAAGGGGGAGCCTGCTTCTCCCCTTGCCTGCTGCTCCCCCATTTGTGCGTTCTCTCTCTCTCTCTGACAAATAAATAAATAAGATCTTTAAAAAATAATAAAAATAAAATTAGTAGCTCCCCTTCTGGAACACAATTAGAATATTTCTAGAATCAATCACTGTTATTAGGATATAGTGGTTCAAATATTTCCATGCATTACCCAAAGATCTGAACAGTTCCTCAATTTATACTTGTAAATCCTATATTTTGATTCATAGAAAGAAATAGATCTAGTAAAAGAAGGAAATTTTTATCTTTTATGGCTCCATAGCTTTTTACTTTCATATGTAAAACAAAAATTGGAAAGGGAGATTCTATATCCTAATTAGCATCCTGAAATGATTGTTCCAAATAATCTTTACAAAGCATCACTAATTCTGAGTCTGAGGGAGATGTCAACTTGGGAGTTGTTTTACTTTATTCTCTTCATTGGTGAATTCTATTGGATAAATGCAAAATATGTATCTATGGCTCCAGCTCTTTCTTGAGGCTCTGGATGCATCTTTCTAACTATCTGCTAGACCTTTCCAGAGTAACACCCTACTGTGAATTCAATGGATCCAAATTCCAACCTCAAAACCTCCTCTTCCTACTACAATGTATTCCCTTGCTTAAAGACATCAATCCCATGAGTCACCGGGCTTCATTTGTGAGATACTCCTTGGCTCCTCCATCATCCTCTCTGGGACTCAGCCCTGGGAGCTTCTCTCAGAGTGCCTTCTGCCTATTCCCCTTCTCTCTTCTTCCTGTCAGTCTTCTTGTACCATTGCTGATTATGTCTCACCCTGGCTATAACAGTAGCCTCCTGTCTACCTCCTCCATTCCATTTGGAATATTATGACAAAGTTCCTGGAGCAATCTTGCTAAAAGTAGAATTTAATCATGTCACTCTAGTAATCAAACATTTAGTCTCCTTGAAATCTGTAGGAGAGAGTTGAAACTTGCTGGACAAGACAAAGAGGCCTTCTTGTTCTGATTATTGTTGTGTTTTCAGCCACATTTCCCTTTATCTCTCCTTCCTTGTGACCGCTAAACTCAGTTTACCCAGAGCTGTTTATCTTTAGTGGCTGTTACACGCTCCTCTCCATCTTCGTGCTTTAACCCACTGAGCCACCCAGGTGCCCCCGTGCCTTTAGTCTTATATCTGCCTTTGGACTGCTGGTGTTGCCATTCCTCCATCACTACCCTCATGTTGTGTGGCCTTAACTAAAACACCCCTTTTCTCATAATCATATCTAGAGTCATATTTTCCTCCTGTAGAACAGCTACTATTAGCACCCTGGCCTTTAGCCTTGGGAACATCATTTCTATACATACAAAGCAAATGGGTTTCCAGCTGTGAACAGCTGCCTGAAGACTTCCCTCTTGTTTCTAGAACCAGGGCAGGCCATGACAGCTGGTATGTTTTATTCCCTAAGGGTAGGTCTCAACCAATGAATGAAGCAAGCTGGAGGATAAAAACCCAGGTGTTCCTTGCCCCTCACTGAGGATAAGTGAGGCATCCTCTGTTCTGTATCCAGAAGTCCCCAGCAGGACTGAGCCCAGTTGCTCAGGGCAGGAATCTACTGAGTAATCCCATTTTACTGTTGCTACCTTGCTTCTTTGCCTAACTTCCCTGCTCCCCTGCTGGTGCTTTCTGTTACCTCCCAAACAGACCATTTGCACACACAGTCTTGTCTTTTGGCAGGTTGACTTTTGGGGGGGACCCCAAAGTAACACACTGTGTTTATGCTCTCATGGAAGGCTTCTTGGGTGATTTACCTTGGGAAATATTCATTTGGGAACCCTCAAAATTTAAGGAGCAGCATGTTCCTTGTATGTTCCTTTGAACATCTAGTACCATCTCTTACTTGAAGTAGGTGCTCAACAATGAAAGGTTGAGTGGAAGTATTTCAATAAAGAAGGAAATCTGCATTACAAAGCTAAAGTTAAAATTTCCAAGTACTTTAGAGTAACTCCATAACAGGGCAATGACCACACATGCCTTAGGAACTTTGCTCTAGCAAGCAAACAAATTATTCTTCACCTTTATTCCATATTTTTCAGGTTACCTGGCATTGAGAATCAAATTTCCTGTACCTGTCCTGTTTCACCCTTTGGCCTCTAAGCTTGCTGAACACAGGCCTTTGTTTTATGCTTCTTTATAGTACCCACCCTACCTAGCATGATGTCTTACACACAGTATGTACTCAGCTCCAAAAAAAATTTTTTTTAAGTTTTTGTTTTTGTTGTTTTTAGTAATCTCTACATTCAGCATGGAGCCTGAACTCAGAACCCTGAGATCAAGAGTCATATGCTCTTCCTGACTGAGACAGACAGATGCCCCCTCCAAAAACATTTTTCAACAAAACTATCTGTTATGAAGCACCTAGGAGTGTTTTAAAATAGTGTATTCTTTTTTTTTTTTATTTTACTTTTTTTATTTACTTGATAGACAGAGATCACAAGTAGGCAGAGAAGCAGGCAGAGACAGTGAGAAGCAGGCTCCCTGCTGAGCAGAGAGCCCGATGTGGGACTCGATCCCAGGACCCCAAGATCATGACCTGAGCCGAAAGCAGAGGCCTAACCCACTGAGCCACCCAGGTGCCCCAAAATAGTGTATTCTTAATAGAGTTTCTTTTTCTTTTTCTTTTTTTTTTAAGATTTTATTTATTTATTTGACAGACAGAGATCACAAGTAGACAGAGAGGCAGGCAGAAAGAGGGGGAAGCAGGCTCCTCGCTGAGCAGAGAGCTGGGTCCAGGGGTTGATCCCAAGACCCTGAGATCATGACCTGAGCCGAAGGCAGAGGCTTAACCTGAGCCACCCAGGTGCCCCTAGAGTTTATTTTTCAATAATCGTCTTCATACTAGTCATTTTTATGCCCACTATAGAAAATTAAACCAGCAGAGTTCTATCACATTGCTTAAACAAATTTTCAAGTGGAAAGCCTCCAAATTAATGGGATTTTACTGAACTTACGAAATTATGTGAACAATTATTGAAATGAGGGTATTGTTGGAAGAGTGTGTGATAACGAATGAATGGTCTCTGAAGATCCTAATTTCATAGGCTTCGTCCTTCACCTTCTTTTTTGGCTGTCACCTCTAATGCTGCATTCATTCACATTTAGTTCTCTCCAAAGAAGCAATCTACAGATCTTGCAACTTTTCCTGCAGCCAGAAAATCTAATTCACCATAACAGACACAGTTGTGTGTGTTCCCTAGGCTGCTGTAGACATACCCCTTTAAAAGTTAAATTTGTTAAAGAACTAAAAGAATACAAAACAATGGGGGAGGGGTATCAGTGTTATATGGCCCAGACCCAGTCATATCTTTCTTCTAAAGCAACTCTTTCTGTGTTTGCTATCTCAGCTTTCTTTAACCATAGGCAAGTCCTGAGAGGTCATAACTACACGTGGGCCTCGTCCCTTAGGAAAGAGTGTTAGAAGTTTTATTTGCAGCCAAGAGGGGACAAATTAGGGGCCAGTTGGTACTCACTTCATGTCCCTGGATGATCCACAAATTTGCATGATTTTACATACAGTGATAAAAGTCAGACACTTTTGAATATTTTGTGCATGTGGATATGGGCAGAAGGTTTGTGGATGTGGTTAGTCTGTGAGAAGGAACACAGAGATGATGCAGATGTACGTAAGAAAAAACATTCTGCATGAAACTATAGTCACAGGATTACCCTTACAGCATTCTTTTTTAATGGAAAATAAATTTTGGATTAAATAACTTTGAACTCTGAATTAAATAAATTTGAACTCTGAAAGAGTTACAAATCATCGTTAAAGAACAATAGAACGCACAGTTTGTTAGGGAGTAGCAGTTCCTTTGACTAACCATCTCTTTTGAAAAATGAGTGGGGCGCCAGGCGGAAGAGATTTGCCAACAGGAAGGGATCTGCCATCTAGGTTTTACATTGTTACGTGTAGGACAACCTACATAATCTGATGCCTGTTGCAAAAACGGAATTGCAGAGCTCTTTGTTCAAAACTCACTACAAATTTCAGGACTGTGGGAGCAAGCAGATAAGCCAAGTTGTGGGAGAAGAGCCCATGGGTCTGCACGGGTCCCACGCCCATGAGGCTGGTCCTGGTTTCTCTCTATTTATTGAGACCCTTCTCCACAGCCCTTTATTCACAGTGGTTCTTGACCAAATAAAGTGTTCCTGGACACATGTTTGAAATCTGAAGTATATTTGAACCTAGACAAGGGCCGTGTAAAAATGACTCTCACCATAGTGAAAACCATCAGAGATTTGTTGGGTAGGGCTGCTTTTTACTAGAACCTCAGTCATTAATCCTAGAAGGATATTCTCTCCTTTCTTCCCACTTGGTCATCACCTGTTAAAGCCAAGACCCCAGTCTTGGAATCCTGAGGTTTTAGGCAGTCATCTGCTCCCACAGTGCTTGGGAATAAGGGTTAAATGGCAAATGCACCCATGTTGTTATTTCGCTATGGTCTTTTCCACAAATCCCTCCCTGATCTCCCTTGCTGGAACTGAATCCTTCCACCTTTTTTTTTTTTTTTTTTTAGGGCCACCCACCAGGCAGATCTGAGCGGTCTCTTTTAGACCTTCCCCTTCTCTCCCTGAAGTGGGGAAAAGAGATGAGAATAGTTTTATGAGTTAAAGAATTTGGTCTTCTTTACTCCTCCTGCCCCAAAGGCCACCCCTCTCCTTATCTTGGAGGCCCAGTTATATCCTTGAGTTTATCCTTGACTTGTGTTCTTTACTTTCCCTGGGAATAGATTGAGGGAATTGAGTAAGTTAACATTTTCCCTTAAAATCAGAATAAAGATGTAGTGGGTATGTGATCTACCTCTGCTGTACATTCAGTTTTGTGTTCTTGAGCCAAGCAGGTTTCATGTATGTACTAAGCCACAGATAATTTGAGAGCAGCATATATTAGTAATCCTGAAAAATTCCAAGAATAGTTCTATAGGAGTGTCTCCAAATTTGATTAGAAATCTTTGCCCACTGTCATCGCATTTCTTCCAAGCCTTAAAAACACATGTGTTGTGTGAATGAATTTTATTGTCATTTCCCTAATTAGTATCTTTTTAAAAAGCATGGGCTATTATGCTTATTGGTAAGCGCCTCTGACAAACCAGGACATTCAAGTGAATTTCAAACCAAGTTCTGATGCTGAACAAAGCAAGCCTCCAAATGCACTGTGATTCATGTTATCGAGAGTGGTTATGAGGGGCACCTGGCTGGCTCAGTTAGTAGACAGTGCAGCTCTTGATCTCTTGATGGTGACTTTGAGCCCACGTCGGGCAGAGAGATTACAAGATAAAATAAGTTCTAAACTACTAAAAAAGTGGTCAAGAAAAGAATTATGGAAAGGCATTTTGTGGGCAACTTAACTATAACATCTATTAAATGGGAATAATCCTATCTGTCCTTTTATTTATTTCAGAAGGAAAATGCTATTTTTTAAAATGGGAAATTTAATAAGAAGGCATTAGTTCTACTTATTGTAATTATATTTTAAGTATTATTTTAATTTTTGGAATCCATGACCTCTTAAGACCCAACTGTTTTTTAATGAATTAGAATTTAGTGATAGATTTTTCCATTGAGTTAGATTTTCAGAGAACCTAAATTACTATTTGATTGATATTTCTACTTAGACATTGGTAAGATATACTGAGTATACATTAGAAATGCTAAGGGGATCAGTTTATCTAAATTACCGGTTTTATAGGTATGAATCTCTACCAAACACAATTTTCCATCAGTTATAAGAAGAATAATACTGGTCTACTTCCAAATCCAAATGCTGGATTTGTGGATTTTACTTAATCCTTTTTTAAAAATATTTTATTTATTTATTTGAGAGAGAGAGAGAGCGTGGGAAAGCACAACCAGGGGGCGTAGCAGAGGGAGAGGGAGAAGTAGACTCTCTCCTGAGCAGGGAGCCAGATGTGGGGCTCCATCCTAGGACCCTGAGATCCTGACCTGAGCTGAAGGCAGACCCTTAACCAACTGAACTACCTGGGGCCCTCTACTTAATACATTTAAACCTGAATGTTTTTTATAGCCTTACTGTACTATAATCAACATATAAGAAACTGTGTCTATTTGAAGTGTACAGTTTGATACATTTTAACATAGATAACCTTGAAAAGCATCACCGCTATCAAGATAGTGAACATATCACCCCCGAAAGTTTCCTTGTGCCCATTTGTAATCCTTCCCTCCCACATCTTCTCAAGGTCCCTTTCCAGCCATCTCTAGGCAACCACTGATCTGCTGTCACTATAGATTAGTCAGCATTTTCTGATTTTTTTTTTTTTTTTTGAATCAGGCTTCTTTGACTCACCATAGTCATCCTGAAATTCCTTCGTGCTGCATGTAGTTTTCAATCGTTCATTTTTTTTTTTATTGCTGAGTTGTATTCTATTGTGCAGATATATCTGTTCATTCAATCACCATCAAATGTTTTTTCTCTCTTATTCTTCTCTTCTTTAGGCTAAAGTCAGCCTCTCTTCAATCATGCCTCCGGGGAGGTCGTGTGGTACCACGGGAGTTTTGTTGTCAGCGCGTCAAAATCTAAATCTCAGCCGTGTTTCTTGTGAACTATTTCCTCATCTGAAAATTGAGTCTAGTATTATGTGCCTCACAGGACTATTGCAAGGGTTAATTATCTAAGACACGCAGGACAAAACTTGACACATAGAAGTGCTATTTGTGTGTTGATTAGTACAAAGATTCCTATTGTTATTACTGGTATTAATTCCATGTGGCATGTTTGGTAGAACTTTCAGCCTAACTACTACTATTGATTGTACTAATAGGAGGACAGCACCTGACAACTATTCATTCTCTTTCTTTTCTTGCCCCTTTTAATGTTTTCAGTGTTTTCACCTTCCTTGTTGCTAGCGCTACTGGGATGACCTGACCAGGCAGAGCAGAGGAAGGCAGTTGTTCCTTAAGCGGGAAACCAGGACCTGCAGCAGGGGTAGCAGTCCCGGGGCTTGTCAGACATGCAGATTCTGCATTCTCACCCTAGACCTGCTGAATCAGAAAGTCGGGGAGGATGGGCCCACAATCTGGGTTTTCACGAGCCTTCACCGAGATTCTGCCAAAACTAAAGAGCCAGAGCAGTAGGGTAATCACCCGGCTTGGGCAGGAGTTAATGCAAGCTCTGTTCACATCAACCTCCCTGTTAGCAAAAGCACACTATTGACTAATTGAGCTTAATATCAGCTAAAACCCCTAAGTCTTTTTCACACATGTTTGCTACTAATCCCCATATTCCCTATCTAGTACTTGTACAAGATTCTTTTTGGACTGAAGTATAAATCTTTACATTTATCCCTATTAAACTTAATCTTGTTAGATCCGGCCCGTCGCTCCAGTCATGTTTGGGGAAATCTTAGTTCAGCTGGAATGAGCCATGACAAAAAAGCAGGGCCTAGAGTTGGAGGAGGGATGCTGAAAGGACAGCGTCCTTTTATACATGGGCCGAGTCCTGGCGCTGAGATTCAGTCTATGGCGGGCATCTAATTACACACTTGGGACCTGTGGGGGTGGGGGATTGCTGGTAATTTGAGTTCAGTGAAATTCAGCTAACATTTACTGGGCATCTACCAAGTTCCTGGTTGTGAACAAGTACAGGGGAGGTACTAAATAGCCAGATATAAGTAGAGATGAAGGGGTTTTTATTTCTGTTTTTCAGGTTTATTTCTTTGGTTTGTTTTTAGACTTGTGAAGTCCAATATACCAACACTTGCAAGTCTCTCAAGAGAAATATTTTTTGAGTGCGAGATCCTTTGCTATATTGTTTATTTACACTTTCATGTTTAATTTTCAAGCCAGTTCAGTGATATAGGAGTGATTACCCCATTTACAGTTGAGGAAACTGAGAGTCAGAGGTTAATGCATTTCCTCAAGGTCACACAGGTAGTTAGCTGTAGAACTAGGGGAAAGTCTAGATCTGATTGGTTTAAAGAATGTGCCACATACAGGCTTTCTCCCGGAGGCCAAGGAAATAAGGGTCTTTAAATATTGTAACTACCAGCAGCTCAACCATAAACTATTGATAGATTGGGCTAATTTATGTGTGAGTTTACATTCCAAAAAACATTCAAATACCAATGGATGGCCCAATCCTATGTACACAAAGAAGCGCTTCAAACTGTGCTCATGGGCCTAAATTTAAAAATAATCTTTCATTGAGGGGGCCCCTGGCTGGCTCGGTCAGTAGAGCATGCAGCTCTTGATCTTGGGGTCATGAGTTCAAGCCCCACACTGGGCGTAGAGCTTACTTAACAGAATAAATAAGTAAAAATAAAAATAATCTTACGTTTGGGGTTTTTATTTGCCTCTTTTAAGTTATTAGCCACATATTTTAATCAACATCTATCACAGTGTTAATATTGTAATTGCAAGTTGTTACCTCTGCAACCAAATCTTTGGAAAGGATATAATTACCTCCTCTAGAGGGGGAATCTAGCCAATTCTACTCTGCTTAGCAGGTACTATCTACTATATTTTACTGTGAGATGTTGTTCATTTGAGGGGCGCCTGGATGGCTCAGATGGTTAAGTGACTCTTGATTTCAGCTTGGGTCATCATCTCAGGGTTGTGAGGCATTCAAGCCCTGGCATCAGGCTCTGTACTGGACTTGGAGCCTGTTCAAGATTCTTTCTCCCTCTCCTTCTCCCTCTGCCCTCCTCCCCTGCCCTAAAAAAGTGTTCATTTTAATAAAGTAAATTGTACCGTAACAGAAAGTATACCAGGCTTGAGGTCTTAAAATTTGGTTCCACTTGCTAGTTACATCAAACTGGACAAATAGTTTATCTCATATAAACCTCAGTTTTGTGATCTCTAAAGTGGGGGTGATAATATTCATGATAATATTCATGGAGTTGCAAGAATCCCTAGAGATAATATCTGTGAAAGAAGGTCCTCTGCAGTCTGGTAAATGTTTTACAAATGTAAGATGTTATTATTGTCAGCTTTGATACCTATTTTACAAGTTTACGATCAAGAAGAGAACATGCGAAATATTTCTGCCACCTACACATCTAGCTAATTGATAGAACAGCATTCAGAGTTTTTGAGTTTCTCCGGAAATGCTTTCATTCTTTCATAGTTTCTCCTTAACTGTTGAGCTTCCAGTAGAATTCTGTAACAATGGTGGGGTAAAACTGATAGTAAAATACTAGATTTGGTTGGTTAACTTGCATTTCAAAGACAAATTCTCTTCAACCAGCAAGGACATTGTCAGTACTCCTAGTATCATCATCATAAAAGGACACTCACTAGGTGCCTGTCTGCCTGAAGGCAGGAGCTGTGGTTATACAAAGTGAGTTAAGCTGATAACAATTCTAGTTCTTTAGGGCTTTATAATGTAATATGGACAGATTTTGTATGAATAGGGGAAAATAAAGACATGCACTTAAATGACTGCATTTGAATCCCTCTTTGGTCCCTTAGATTGAGTGACTCTAGGCAATCTCTTAAGCTTCAATTTCCCCAACTTTAAAATAGTGATAACAATTTACCTACCTGATAGAGATTTGGGAATGAAATGCTACTTTATGGGTAAGTCCTGAGTACAGTATGAGTACTTCATGCACAGCTTATATTAGCTATGTTAAGATAAACTGAGGCATATTTTAAATTTATCTGAGCAAAAATCGATTCAAATCTGGCAGAGGCAAACTGGAAGTGAATAGGAGCACTCTGTAGACAGATACCCAGGAAGAGACTTTTATAGAGAAAAGAGGAGCAAAGTAAGGAAATTATTGATTGGCTTTAAAGTCTACTTGGTGGTATCTGGTTGTCCTTAGGTTTCAGTTTTATATCCTTGAGGTATTTCTGGGGTTTAGATTTTGGTTTTCTTTTGTAGGTTGCCTAGGCATTGCCAGCAGTTAGTCTGATGTCTCGCTTGCTTAGTTAATTTAACAGGTATTTTTTGAGTTAAGCACTCTATACTCTAATATCAAACTCCATGACCTTTCACCTCTCCCTGTTGGCCTCCATACCCTGCAGATAATGAGCTTTTTCTGGTCATGATGAATAATATATGTAGCCTGGAAATCATTGTCAGTCAACCACCCACATTGCTGCATTAACTCCATGGAATCACAACGTTAGAGTAGGAACCCCAGACTTTGGAAGTCATTTGGAAGGCAAATTAAGTCAAACCAGTGACCTTATTTTGCAAATGAGGGAACTGAGGCCCAAAAAGGTTAAGTATCCTACACAAGCTACAGGGAGGGCCAGTTAGAGACAAAAATGAACTAAAATCTGGACACCCCACTCAAAGTATGTCACTCTCCCTCTTCCACACTGTTACTCCAGATCCCTTGGTTACCTCAATCCCCTCTGACACTTGCCCTACCATATAGGACCATGTTGAGTGGCCTGCTGCCAATTTAGGCTGGTCCTGCTTTAGCTAAGTCTTCATAGTTAATCTTGTTATTCATTTCCTCTTTCTTATTTAGCATGTAAATTTCTCAATTTATTTAATAGGGAAAAGAAACAAATAAACAAACAAAACCAAATCTGTCTTTATTCATTTTTCCACAGAAAGCCTTTCTTGTGCCAATGAATGAGACCAGTGACAGCTTCCCTGGTTGGAGTAGGGGTAGGGTTGTGAGCCGATAGGCCTTTCTGCTTAGTTCTGACCCTTCTCTCCCATCCCTTCTAAAGTGGCTCCAGAGGGAGTTCCACTTGAACTCTTAGGGCATCTCTTAGCAACACAATTTAAAAGTGACTACCTAGCACATGCACTTAACACTGGTTATTCCCAAGGACTCTCAAATGTCAGGAGGCACTTAATAGGCCACTTCCATATAAAAAGTATAGAAATGCCAAACAGGGTTATACAAATTATGATATATTTTAAAGGTTTATACTTAACAGTTTAACACTTTAAACTTGGATATGGAGTTGATGACAGTGTATGTGACCTCATTTTGACATAAACACAAGTTTAACCATGAGATGCTTCACTCCCACCCCAAATTTCAATTGCTCCTGACTTTTTTTTCCCCAAGTAATTTCCATGCCCAAAAACGTGGGTCTCAAACTCATGACCCAAAGGTCAAGAGTTGCATGCTCTACTGACTGAGCCAGCTAGGCATCCTGTCCCCTGACTTTTCTTAACCTGGTGTGGTCCTCAGTATTCTATTTCCTCCTCTACTCTCCTACTCAACCATCAGTTAATGAATGCCCACTATGTGTTAAGTCCTATGCTAGGTACTGAGGCCACAAAGATGAAAATGACTTAATCTTTGCCCTTCAGGCAAATGGCAGATTAATAATGGAAATAGCCCCAGAGTTGGCCCCCACAGAACTGCTCCTTCTGGTATTCACACCTTTGAGTAGCCCTTAGACTGTGACTTGTGTTAATGACCGTGGAGGTGACACAGTGTGGGATTAGCACTTACGAGGACCCATAGCTCTTGATTCCTTCCACTGGAATGCTCTTTGGGAGTCATGAACTGGTGTGTAAGAAGTTGAGTTACCTTGGTGAAGAGACCATGTGGAAAGACCATGTGGGGAGAACTCATAAAGAAGCCCAGTTTTCTCAGCATCCCAGCTTGAGCCCAGTCTTCCAGGCATGTCAGTCAGTGTGTCAGACATATGGATGAATGGTCTTGAGACTTCAGTTTAGTTGATCCCTGCAAGTGACTGTAACCCCAGGTGATATCACATGGAATAGAAGAATTGAACAGCTGATCCTAGTCAACCCACAGAATTTATAGAGATAACAAACTAGCTGTTGTTTCAACTATTTATGATTGAGAGTGGATGTTTGCATAGCAATAGAAAATGAAACAGATGGGTAGAAAAAAATATGCACGTGTTAAGTACTATCAGTGATCCATATACAAACTGAAGTGGTAGCATTGAGGAAGCACTGACTGACTACACAGTATTTGCCTACGAACTAGGGGTCTACAAGGGATCCCAGAGAAAATGGAATTATGAGCCGGATCTTGAGGAATGAGTAGAGTTTTGTCAGAGAAAGTAGTTTGTAGAAATATTAAGAACCCTAAAAGAGCATATTTCATGGAGAATAGTTTATAGGTCAGTGTGGGTTGAGAGATGAGGCACCACGGAGATATATTAGAGCCAATGTAGAGCCTTTTCTTGTCAATCTAATATTAAGTGTGTAGGTGATGGAGAATCAATAATGGCTCTTAGGCACTGCCATGAAATGAGCAATTATATCTATTATCTCTGGCCTCACTTTCCTTGGCCATCTAACACCAGTGATCACTTCCTTCTTCCCCTTTCTCTTCCTCTTGTGTGGTCCTACCCAGGTTCTCCTCCTGCATCTCTAATAGACACTTTCTTTTTGGCTTCATTATCTCTGCAATGGTATTTCCCAAGTTTCTGTCCTTGGTTTTCATCTCATCTTTCCCAATATTCTCTTTTGGCTGCAACTGAGATTTCTTGGCAGAAGATTTCAAATCTCTGTCTCTAGTCTGGCCTTTCTTTCTAAATGTCATGTTATCTCAGATGAGTCTAAGAACCCAATTCAATCCTCTTCCCTTCTCCACTTTCACCCCGAGAAAATTCAGTGCCTTCTCTTCATTTCCCCATTTCTGTAATTTTTATCTATTACCCAGGCTTCCAACCTCAGAATGACATCTTCAGTTCCCAACTTTCTCACATTCTTAATCTATCAGTCAAGTTCAAATTTTCCTCCTTTACACTGTCTTTCATATTTTTCTGTACCATTGTTCTCTGCTTTATAATTTCCTTGAAATCTTGTTAATCTCCTGTTGAATTATTTTTTTCAAGACCATTGGCTGAAAGACTAGTCCCTCCACAGTCTGGTTCATATCTCTCTTATTTGTCTTTTTCTTCTCTTCCTTTCTTCCTTTCCTCCTTCCTTCCTCCTTCCCTTTCTTTCCTTCTTTCTTTCTTTCTTTCTGTGAGCTGTACACCTAAAGTGGCCCTTCAAATCATGACTCTGAGATTAAGTCACGTGAGCCACTGGGCCAGCCAGGTGGTCCTATCTTATTTTTTAATCCTCTATCTTCTGAAGTTATTGCTTCATAATATAGCTACTGAACAGTCTTGATGTCAAGTTGAACATGGAACCCCATTCCTATGTTGTATATTCTATGTATAACACTCCCTTTTAATCTTGCCAAATTGGGAATTAAGTTTAGCAAATGAGATCATTGGTAGGGAAGAGAAGAGAAAAAAAAAAAAAAAGATGACATGTTTGTTTTTCTTAGAGGATTAGAGGCAGCTAACTGAGGAACAGAAGATAGATATCTCAACACTGAAAATCAAATGTTTCCTATAGGTTGACTAAAAAGAATCAATTGGGAAGCCTACTAAAAGCACAAATACCCAGGCTCTAATGCCTAAGGCAGTGAGTCTCCAACTTGGCTATACACTGGAATCACCTGAGACTTTAAGAAACATACTAATGCCTGTCTTCTGCCACCGATGTCTGACATCATTGGTCTTGACTATAGCCTGGGCACCGGAATTTTCTCAAAGCTCTCTAGGTGATTATATTATGCAGCCAAGGTTGAGAACACTGTCCTAGGGGTTCTCTTTGACTATATCTAAGATGGGGACGCTGAATAAAGCTCCCCTCATGTGATTCTGGGAGCCACTGCCATAAATAGAAGCATCTGTTTCTCTGAATATTTCTGGAAAAGGATTCAATACATGCATAAGGCAGCCACAGGATGGAACATTAGGTCACCAGCAGGTTGTTCTTGTACACAGGGCAGTAGACTGACTTCTAAGTTGAGGCTAATGGATATACCCAACCCATTCTCACACCCTCCCCTCACCAGGAGATTATCCCTCACTCTTTGTCAATTCTCTCTTCCCAGAAACCAAACTGACATAGTTTTCTTACCTCTTCTGCCCCAGCCAAACTGGCCTGTTTGGTGTTCTCTATGATTTTCACTTTCATACCCTTTTACTTAGCCTGTTCCTTAGCTACTTACATCAAAACCTTATCCAATCTTAATACTCAGCATAAAAATCACACCATGTTAGTGAAACCTTCTCTTACATCTCATGTAGAATTGATCTGAAAATCTGAATGCCCATCCAGTATATAACATTACCATTGTATGTGTCACTTTAACTTGCATGTACTTATGTGTGCATTAATTATGAGTGCTTAATAATTAATGCCTCTGTTCAAAACATAATAGATATATCCCTGTGATTAACATATATAGTCTGTTTTTTAATTGAGGGCAATGGCTTTTCAATATCTAAATATTAAAGACAGTTATATTACTAACCTGTACAAGCACATAAGTTTTAGCTGTTATATTAGTTTGCTAGGGCTATAACAGAGTACCACAGACTGGTGGTGAAAAAACAGGAATTTATTTTCTCATAGTTCTAGAGGCTAGAAGTCTGGGATCAGGGTGTTCATAGGGTTGCTTTCTTCTGAGGCCTCTCTTCTTGGATTGTAGATGGCTGTCTTCTCCCTGTGTCATCACAGGGTCCTCCATCATCATGTCAGTCTCCAGATTTCCTCTTATGAGGACACAGGTCAGATTGGATTAGGGACTGCCTAATGATGACCTTATGTTAACTTAATTACCTCTTTTTAAAGACCCCATGTCAAAATACAGTAGCATTTTGAGGTACTTGGGGGTTAGGATTTCAACATATGAATTTTGGGGTGATAGAATTCAGCCTACAGCAACTATCTTGCTACGTTATTGAGATACTTTATATGTCAGGACTGTTCGTAAATTTTAGAACACTGAAAATAAGTAAGAACAGAGATATCTAATTAGGGCTACACTTGTGTTTTATGGTCATGCTTATAATTTTGCTTTGAAAGACAATTCTATGAAAAAGGCTGTAAGTGAGAGAGGATAAGCAATTATGAAGTTCCTAATTTTAATTAATGTTATTGATATTACTGCTAAAGTTTTTGACTCATAATTGCCCACATCAGAGTTTACTTTTCAAGAAATAGAAATACCTGAAGTTAAAATGGCAGAGCCTAAAAGACTTTAGGATATAGTTGAAAGGGGCTAGGATTTGGAGGATGACTTCAAGTAAATCACTACTTTTTTGAGTCTTTGTCTCATCATCTGTGAAAAGGGTTGTCAACTGCTTCGTCACTGAAAGTGGGATGAAAAAATGAATGTTAAAATCCTTTGTAAATTGTAAAGCACCATTCAAATATTATTCATTGTTATTGTGACAAGCCAGGGAGAAATTTAGAGAGAAACCTCTAGAACTGTATCATTCCCCCCAAATAAGCAGTTAACAGAGGTTCAGAGAAACTGAGAGTAAAATGCTCCAGGTAAAATCTAGCTATCTTTTGTTGCTTTACTAGGCCAGACCATAGCTCCTCCATGTCCCAGGCTAGCTAGCTGAGAGCTGAGAGTAAAATGCTCCAGCTAAAATCTAGCTGTCTTCTGTTGCTTTACTAAAATCTTCCCATCACTTGTGTATATGTTTATTCTGAATGAGTTACATAGAAGAATCTTTATCATTAACAATTCCTGCTATTACTAGAAATTAACTCAGTGTTGAGGAAGTGCTTCATTGCATATACTTACAAGATACATAACATTTGGGTGCCTGGGTGACTCAGTTGGTTAAGCAACTGCCTTCCACTCAGGTTGTGATCCTGGCCGGGACTGAGTTCTAGATCAGGCTCCCTGCTCAGCAGGGAGTCTGCTTCTCCCGATGACCTCTATCCTCTCATGCTCTCTCTCTCTCTCTCTCTCTCTCAAATAAATAAATAAATAAATAAAATTTTTTTTTTTTAAAGATACATAACATTTAGGGGCCATCTTCAAAGCATTCAAGGTAAAAAGTCAGAATCTACCTACTATGTGTGACAACACAGATGAGCCTAGACATTGTGCTGAGTGAAATAGGCCAGTCCCAGGTCAAGTACTTTGTGATTCCACTAGAGTCTGACTATCTCAAATAGTCAAACTCATAGAAACAAAGAGTAGAATGGTGGTTGCCAGCCGCTGGGGGAGGGGAAATGGGTAGTTGCTGTTCATTGAGTATAAAGTTTCAGTCATACAAGATGAATACATTCTAGAGATTTGCTGTACAGCATTGTGATTATAGTCAACAGTACTTTATTGTACACTTAAAAATGTGTGCTCTACACTTAAGGGGGTAGATCTCACGCTACCTGTTTTTAGCACACACATATACATACACACATTTCAGAACCCAAAGCTACAGTGGTTAACCAGGCCTTTTCCCAAGACACTGATATTGAAAGGGCCCCTCTATATTTAAATAATACTTTTAAAGGATATGCAAATTTTTAAGCCACTCCTACTTGGCTTCCCCTGAATCTCTAGTCAAGGTAGCAAATTAGTCTTGGGCCCTGGGCCAGTACCCTTGGCAGCAAGCTGAGATGATGGGGCAAGAGACCAAAGATCAAGATTGGGAATCCTATTAGCTTTCAAGATGCCTCCCCCAAGAACCCCTGTCTCTTTTCTTCCCCACACTACTGATTTGAGGATACTGTTGGACTCCTTGTACTTGCTACTTAGGGCTGTGAAAGGCATATAAAAGGGTCAGTAGCAATGAGATCAATGGCTGCCTGATCATAACTCCTCAATTGTTCAATGTGTATCCAAATTACTGTTAAAGGAAATCAATATATTAAGAATTTTTAATACCCAGTGGGTCTATAACATAGTAAATAAACACCTTATATATATATTTTTTTAAGATATTATTTATTTATTCAACAGAGAGAGACACAGTGAGAGAAGGAACACAAGCAGGGGGAGTGAGAAAGGGAGAAGCAGGCTTCCCACTGAACAGGGAGCCCAATGCAGGATTTGATCCCGGGACCCCAGGATCATGACCTGAGCTGAAGGCAGATGCTCAACAACTGAGACACCCAGACGTCCCCATCTTACGTATTTTCAATCCTTTGTTCTGGTCTTATTTACCAGTCACCAACAACTCACTATCTTCTTCACCTTTGTCTCTCTCTCTCTTTTTTTAAAAATATTTTATTTATTTATTTGACAGAGAGATCACAAGTAGGCAGAGAGGCAGGCAGAGAGAGGGGGAAGCAGGCTCCCCCCTGAGCAGAGAGCCCGATGCGGGGCTCAATCCCAAGACCCTGAGATCATGACCTGAGCTGAAGGCAGAGAGGCTTAAACCCACTGAGCCACCCAGGTACCCCTTTGCCTTTGTCTCTTGTTCATAACTGTATATTGGGTACCAATCATAACACCTGCCACTTGGTAACTATCTCAATGGAAAGGATAATAAGTAGGATTGGTAAGGTCCATATGGCTCAAGTAAATCATGTTAAATAAGAACAGAACCCATTGAAAATTATCTCTAAGTTGGCTGTTCCACTTTTGACAGTCACCAAACTTGTCCATGGTCCCAGAGTGAGAGGAATGGATGAAGCATCTAAGCAGTACACAACAGTAATGTTGTGTAGCCCGTTTTGGTATTGCATAATTCATTCCTTTGTTTTAAGGGTTGAAAGGCAAATGTAAAGAGCCAGAAAATGAACCCTGGAAACTAGGCCAGACCATAGCTCCTCCATGTCCCAGGCTGGCTAGCTGAGAGCTGAGACAAAATGACACAAAGTTTGAGAAAGTGACTTCTTTAACTATTGCCAAGGCTCATTAAGTTGCAGCTAGCTTCAAAAATAGCTGGGATCTTCTTTAGGATTGAGGACCAGTGTTGTGGCCTTGCTTTTCCAAGAGAATATGGAAATGAAGAGCCCTTCTGACACAGATAAGTTTGTCATAGTGGTGATGGCAGCCAGAGAGACAATCCTCATGACCTCTGTTGAGCAGAAAAAACAGCTGGACAGCTGATATTTTCATCAGCTATGTCTTTGCCCAGCTGCACAGATGGGCACTTAAATTATATAATAAATCACTAGCATTCTGATGTACCCATCAAACCCATCAGTTATAGTGCTTAAAACATTGAAAATTATAAGATCCTTGAGTATGTTAGTTACAATTGGGCCAGTTTGTTTTTAAATATAATATTTTGCCTATTGTAAAGGAAAATAATCTATTGGACAAGGAGGGAGAACATTTGCATTAAACTCCATATGATATATTGATTCTTTCTCTTTGCTAAAGATCTTGCTTGGTTTCTTAGGGAACAAGCTTGCTAATCTATGAATGAGATTTGTTGCTCTCTAGCCCGTGTCTTATCTAGGGTAAAACTGAAACTGAGCTTTGTGAAAAAAAGTAGTAGTATTTTTATTTCTTACAGATTATAAAGAGTTTAACTTTATCAGTATTCAAGTGGTCTTGTATCATTCATGATGAGTCAATAGCAACGTGTCTACAAATTAGTCAAACCCTTCCCATGACTCATGCCGTGTATTATGGCAAAGTAAAATTTTCCCTCTCTCCTGGAAAAAAAAGGCCTTTTTTTCTTATGAGAAAGGTTAGACATTTGGAAACTTTGAAGAAAAAGATCTTGCTAATAATATAAATGGTTATTAACATTTTTAAAATGAATTAAGAGCTTGTCACTAAGATACAACTATGATCCTAGAAACCAAAGCTCTCTATTTGGTGGAACATGAGCATGGATGTTATAAGGATTTTACAGGGATTCTTCAAGAAATGCTGGCTTAGACGTACACAGATGTACCCAGGTAAAGAGAGGCTGGTCTATGCAGGTTTGGAACCAGTTTGACATGAATATATCTAGAGAGCTTATTGTCACTGAGAGGGAAGCTAATGCTTTTGAAGCTTTCTCCACCCACCCTCTCCTCTCCTTTCTTCTGGCCAATTTCCCAAGATTATCAGGGACAAACTTAGTACAGAGGATGGACTGGTTGGAAGGGCCATTCCTGCTCCTAGTGCTCGATATAAAGAGGCCTGGAATGACTGATTAGTTCAGGACTGCCACTGCCTCTGACTGGTGTCTAGTGTAATTGTGAAGACTGTGCCCAAAGTCTAAGTCTTTGCTTGTCTTCTCTGTGTAATATCCTTCCTGGTCTGGATGCCTGTCAGCCTCACAATGGGGATCTGAACTTGGGCATTGAACTTACGGCTCTCTAACTTTGCACTTAGGTATTTTGCCAATGTTCATCACAATAAAACATTGTATATGTCACTATGTCATTATAGCAAGCCTTAATCACACACTGTGGAGACCACACCACAAGTATAGCCTGGGATACTACCCTCAACTTATCCTTTCCTCGAGGTTATTTCAGGGGCTTCCTGGACAGTTTCAGCTACTGAGCCTTGGGCAGGACCACCCTGTCCACACTTCCAAGTCTACTTAACGTTGAATCTCGAGGACCAGAGTTCAGCAAGTTGGGTCCAGAAGGTCTGGTTTCCATTTGCAAAGCAATCCATCACCTTCCAAGGGCAAGTTCTCTTTATGGAGTAATGAGATAAATGTCATTAAAACATTTTTTGTAAGCTGTTATTATTCCCTTCTTTTAAAACCATAGCTACTTAGTTATTTACATAACTAAAAATTTCCTTTCAAATAAGTCTTTCCTAAACTAGAGTATTTTTTAAGATTTATTTATTTGACAGACAGAGATCCCAAGCAGGCAGAGAGGCAGAAAGGGAGAGAGGAGGAAGCAGGCTCCCCGCCGAGCAGAGAGCCCAATGCGGGGCTCCATCCCAGGACCCTGGGATCATGATCTGAGCCGAAGGCAGAGGCTTTAACCCACTGAGCCACCCAGGTGCCCCTAGAGTATTTTTTTAATTAACATTTAATGTATATTTGCCCCAGGGGTACAGGTCTGTGAATCATCAGTCTTACACGATTCACAGCACTCAACCATAGCACATACCCTCCCCAAGGTCCATCACCCAGCCACCCTATCCCTACCTCCCCACCCCCCAGCAACCCTCAGTTTGTTTCGTGAGATTAAGAGTCTCTTATGGCTTGTCTCCCTCCGGATCCCATCTTGTTTCATTTTATCCCTCCCTACCCCCCACGACCTCCTGTCCTGCCTCTCAAATTCCTTATATCAGAGAGATCATATGATAATTTTCTTTCTCTGATTGACTTATTTATTGCTTGGGAAAATATTCTCTAGTTCTATCCACGTCGTTGCAAATAGCAAGATTTCGTGTGTTTTGTTGATTGCATAGTATTCCATTGTACCTATATACCACATCTTTATCCATTCATCTGTGGATGGACATCTAGGTTCTTTCCATAGTTTGGCTATTGTGGACATTGGTGCTATAAACATTTGGGTACACGTGCCCCTTCAGATCACTACATTTGTATCTTTAGGGTAAATACCCAGTAGTGCAATTGCTGGGTCATAGGATAGCTCTGGTTTCAACTTTTTTTTAAGATTTTATTTATTTATTAGAGAGATGAAGAGAGACCACAAGTAGGCAGAGCAGCAGGCAGAGGGAGAGGGAGAAGCAGGCTCTCCGCTGAGCTAGGAGCCTGATGTGGGGCTCTATCCCAGGACTCTGGGATCATGACCTGAGCCAAAGGTAGCCGCTTAACCGACTGAGCCACCCAGGCACCCCTGTTTTCTACTTTTTGAGGAACCTCCATACTGTTTTCCAGAATGGCTGCACCAGCTTGCATTCCCACCAGCAGTGTAGGGGGTTCCCCTTTCTCTGCATCCTTGCCAACATCTGTCATTTCCTGACTTGTTCATTTTAGCCATTCTGACTGGTGTGAGGTGGTATCTCATTGTGGTTTTGATTTGTATTTCCCTGATGCCAAGTGATGTTGAGCACTTTTTCATGTGTCTCATGGCCATCTGGATATCTTCTTTGCAGAAATGTCTGTTCATGTCTTCTGCCCATTTCTTGATTGGATTATTTGTTCTTTGAGTGTTGAGTTTGATAAGTTCTTTATAGATATTGAGTACTAGCCCTTTATCTGATATGTCATTTGCAAATATCTTTTCCCATTCTATCAGTTGTCTTTTGGTTTTGTTGACTGTTTCCTTTGCTGTGCGAAAGCTTTTGATCTTGATGAAGTCCCAGTAGTTCATTTTTGCCCTTGCTTCCCTTGCCTTTGGTGATGTTCCTGGGAAGAAGTTGCTGTGGCTGAGGTTGAAGAGGTTGCTGCTTGTGTTCTCCGCAAGGATTTTGATGGAATCCTGTCTCATATTGAGGTCTTTCATCCATTTTGAGTCTATTTTTGTGTGTGGTGTAAGGAAATGGTCCAGTTTCTTTCTTCTACATGTGGCTGTCTAATTTCCCCAACACAATTTGTTGAAGAGACTGTCTTTTTTCCATTGGACATTCTGTTCTGCTTTCTCAAAGATTAGTTGACCATAGAGTTGAGGGTCCATTTCTGGGCTCTCTATTCTGTTCCACTGATCTATGTGTCTGCTTTTGTTCCAGTACCATACTGTCTTATTGATTACAGCTTTGTAACAGAGGTTGAAGTCTGGAATTGTGATGCCACCAACTTTGGTTTTCTTTTTCAACATTCCTCTAGCTATTCAGGATCTTTTCTGGTTCCATATAAATTTTAGGATTATTTTTTCCATTTCTTTGAAAAAATTGATGGATTTTGGTAAGGATTGCATTAAACATGTAGATTGCTATAGGTAGCATAGACATTCTCACAGTATTTGTTCTTCCAATCCATGAGCACGAAATGTTTTTCCATTTCTTTGTGTCTTCTTCAATTTCTTTCATGAGCACTTTTTAGTTTTCTGAGTACAGATTCTTTGCCACTTTGGTTAGGTTTATTCCTAGGTATCTTACGGTTTTTGGTGCAATTTTAAATGGGATCAACTCCCTAATTTCTTATTCTTCTGTCTTGCTGTTGGTGTATAGAAGTGCATCTGATTTCTGTGCATTGATTTTATATCCTGACACTTTACTGAATTCCTGTATGAGTTCTAGAAGTTTTGGAGTGGAGTCTTTGGGTTTTTCACATGGAGTATCATATCATCTGCAAAGAGAGTTTGACTTCTTCTTTGCTGATTTGGACGTCTTTAATTTCTTTTTGTTGTCTGATTGCTGAGGCTAGGACTTCTAGTACTATGTTGAATAGCAGTGGTGATAACGGACATCCCTGCCATGTTCCTGACCTTAGGGGAAAAGTTCTCAGTTTTGCCCCATTGATAATGATATTTGCTGTGGGTTTTTCATAGATGGCTTTGATGATATTGAGGAATGTACCCTCTATCCTTACACTTTGAAGAGTTTTGATCAAGAAAAGATGCTGTGCTTTGTCAAATGCTTTTTCAGCATCTGTTGAGGGTATCATATGGTTCTTGTTCTTTCTTTTATTAATGTATTGTATCACATTGATTGATTTGCAGATGTTGAACCAACCTTGCAGCCCAGGAATAAATCCCACGTGGTCATGGTGAGTAATCCTTTCAATGTACTATGGGATCCTATTGGCTAGAATTTTGGTGAGAATTTTTGCATCCATGTTCATCAAGGATATTGGTCTGCAGTTCTCCTTTTTGATGGAGGTCTTTGGTTTTGGGATCAAGGTAATGCTGGCCTCATAAAATGAGTTTGGAAATTTTCTTTCCATTTACATTTCTTGGAACAGCTTCAGGAGAATAGGTAATAATTCTTCTTTAAATGTTTGGTAGAATTCCCCTGGGAAGCCGCCTGGCCCTGGGCTCTTGTTTGTTAGGAGATTTTTTTTTTTAAGATTTTATTTATATATTTGGTAGACAGAGATCACAAGTAGGCAGAGAGGCAGCAGAGAGAGAGGAGAGAGCAGGGTCCCCACAGAGCAGAGAGCCCAATGTGGGGCTTGATCCCAGGATCCTGAGATCATGACCTGGGCTGAAGGCAAAGGCTTAACCCACTGAGCCACCCAGGCGTATTGGGAGATTTTTGATGACTGCTTCAATCTCCTTACTGGTTATGAGTCTGTTCAGGTTTTCTATTTCTTCCTGGTTCAGTTTTGGTAGTTTATATGTCTCTAGGAATGCATCCATTTCTCCAGATTGTCAAATTTGCTGGTGTACAGTTGCTCATAATATGTTCTTACAATTGTTTGTATTTTTTTTGGTGTTGGTTGTGATCTCTCCTCTTTCATTCATGATTGTATTAATTTGGGTCCTTTCTCTTTTCTTTTTGATAAGTCTGGCCAGGGGTTTATCAATCTTATTAATTCTTTCAAAGAACCAGCTCCTAGTTTTGTTGATTTGTTCTATTGTTCTTTTGGTTTCTATTTTATTGATTTCTCCTCTGATCTTTATTATTTATTCTCCTGCTGGGTTTAGGCTTTCTTTCTGTTCTTTCTCTAGCTCCTTTAGGTATAGGGTTAGGTTGTGTACTTGAGACCTTTCTTGTTTCTTGAGAAAGGCTTGTATTGCTATGTATTTTCCTCTCAGTACCGCCTTTGCTGTGTCCCAAAGATTTTGAACAGTTGTGTTTTCATTTTCATTTGTTTCCATGTTTTAAAAAAATTCTTCTTTAATTTTCTGGTTAACCCATTCATTCTTTAATAGGATGCTCTTTAGTCTCCGTGTATTTGAATTCTTTCTAATTTTTCTCTTGTGATTGAGTTCTAGTTTCATAGCATTGTGGTCTGAAAATATACAGGGAATGATCCCAGTCTTTTGGTACCCATTGAGACCTGATTTGTGACCCAGGATGTGATCTATTCTGGCAAATGTTCCATGTGCACTAGAGAAGAATGTGTATTCTGTTGCTTTGGAATGGAATGTTCTGAATATATCTGTGATGTCCATCTGGTCTAGTGTGTCATTTAAAGGCTTTATTTCCTTGTTGATCTTTTGCTTAGATAATCTGTCCACTTCAGTGAGGGGGGTGTTAAAGTCCCCTGCTATTATTGTATTTTTGTTTATGTGTTTCTTTGATTTTGTTATTAATTGGTTTATATAGTTGGCTGCTCCCATGTTAGGGGCATAGATATTTAAAATTGTTAGATCTTGGATAGACCCTTTAAGTATGATATAGTGTCCTTCCTCATCTCTTATTATGGTTTTTGGCTTAAATTATAATTTATCTGATAGAAGGATTGCCACCCCAGCTTTCTTTTGATGTCCATTAGCATGGTAAATTGTTTTCCACCCTCTCACTTTAAATCTGGAGGTGTCTTTGGGTCTAAAATGAGTTTCTTGTAGGCAGCATATTGATGGGCCTTGTTTTGTTTTTTGGGGTTTTTTTCTTTTTTCCTTTTTTATTTTTTTTAGTGCGTTCTGATACCCTGTGTCTTTTGATTGGGGCATTTAGCCCGTTTACATT
The DNA here is from genome assembly GCA_003697995.1 of Taxidea taxus jeffersonii. Taxonomy (NCBI): domain Eukaryota; kingdom Metazoa; phylum Chordata; class Mammalia; order Carnivora; family Mustelidae; genus Taxidea; species Taxidea taxus. The sequence continues at coordinate 196,372 of RCUC01137176.1, forward strand.
CAGGGTAACTATTGAAAGATATGAATTTAGTGCCATTGTATTGCCTGTATGGTGACTATTACTGTATATTGTCTCTGTTCCTTTCTGGTCTGTTACTTTTAGGCTCTGTCTTTGCTTGGAGGACCCCTTTCAATATTTCTTGTAGGGCTGGTTTGGTGTTTGCAAATTTCATTTAAATGAAAATTTAGAAAGATTTTGTAAAAAGTATTGATAAGTTAAAATAGTTAAAAAGGTTAAAATAGGAAAGAGGAAAATTTTTTAAAAATAGAATAAGAAAAAAAAATTAAAAAAAAATTTAACTGTGAAAGACTAAAGAATCACTAGAAAAGAGCCATGAATTCTGTGTTGCATTCCTTGTAGATCTGAAGTTTTTCAGTTCTCATTGATTGGTGAACTTGGTCTTGGCTGGATGTTCTTGCTGATCTTCTGGGGGGAGGGGCCTGTTGCTGTGATTCTCAGATATCTTTGCCCAAGGTGGAATTGCACCCCCCCAGCCAGAGTCCAGGCTATGTAATCCACTCGGTTCTGCTCTCGGTAGCTTTTGTTCCGTGGATACTTTCCATACAGCTTTGGAGGACAAGAATGAAAATGGTGGCCTCAAAATCTCCAGCCCTGTAGTTGCTGAGAGCTCAAGGCCCCACTCCTCAATGCGCCCTCAGCGAAAAGCAGTCAATCCCTCTCGTCTCCCTGGTCTCCAGCTGTACTCCATGCTCACCCAGCCTGTGACTGAGCATTTCTATCCATGGCACATGGCCCCGTTTGGAGTCTTCAAACCCAGTAGATTCCTGCAGTTCTCTCCAGTGCCACTTCTGCCAGAGGAGGAAGGAGGGGATCTCCCCAGATCTGCCATTTGTGGTGCCCCTGCTCAAAGAGCAGTGTCCTGACTGTGCTTCAGATCATGGTTTAAGGCAACACTGAGGTGAGAGCTAACTTCTTGGCTCCATCTCTGCAGCCCACTTCCCTGCTCTCATACCTAGGAGGTCTGCCACACTTAGGCACCCCTGGTCTTTTTGTGACCCCACAGGTCCTGAGACCACACTGTCTCCATGAGGGTTCCATCCCCCTGCTTAGCCTCTGGAGAGCTGTCCCTCAGTGAAGTAGACTTCTAAAAGTTCTGATGTTATGTTACATTGCTCTCTCACTTGCTGGGAGCTGGCCCCTACTCCCGAGGTCTATTTTCCTGAATGTTGCCTCCGATTCACCTCTCTGCATGTCCTACCTTCTGGAAAGTGGTTGGTTTTCTGTTCCTAGAATTGCTGCTCTTCTCTTCTCTCTCCTGTTGAGTTTGTAGCTATTCAGAATGGTTTGATAACTATCTAGCTGAACTCCTGGGACCCGATGATATTTAGGTGTCCTACTCCTCTGCCATATTGCCCCTCCCTCTTAAACTAGAGGATTTTTTAAAAGATTTTATTTATTTATCTGACAGAGAGAGATCACCAGTAGGCAGAGAAGCAGGCAGAGAGAGAGGGGGAAGCAGGCTCCCTGCTGAGCAGAGAGCCAGATGCGGGGCTCGATCCCAGGACCCTGGGATCATGACCTGAGCCAAAGGCAGAGGCTTTAACCCAATGAGCCATCCAGGTGCCCCTAAACTAGAGGATTTTTGCAGGTAATTTTTAGTCTACTCGTGCAGACATAAGAGTGAGTGATATAATTCTCAAGTACCTCTTCTTCCCCATCAAGCAGCACCTCACTTATGCTTAGTCCATCATAATGGTTATCTTGCATATACAAATATCATCCCAGTACATGGCACAAGCAATAGACAGTAATGACACTAAAAGACACTTGATTTTTTTACTTTAATATCTAATTCCAGGCCTTATTGGCCAAATAGGATATGCCATCAAAATATATCTAGATATAGCAGAAAATATCTCAATATCATAAAAATATACCACCAAGGGGTGCCTAGGTGGCTCAATTGGTTGAGCTCTCAACTCTAAATTTTGGCTCAAGTCAAGATATCAGGGTCCTCGGATTGGGCCTGCATCGGGCTCCACGCACAGCAAGGGCATCTGCTTCAGGATTCTTTCTTTCCCTCTGCCCCTCTCCGCACTTGCTTTCTCTCTTTCTTTCTCTAAAATAAATAAATAAATAAACATCTTTTAAAAAATACTCATACCATGAAAACATACCTCAAGTTTCTTTATCTCAATAGCCACCCATAATGCAAACTGTATCATATCTCGCTTGGACAACACGATGGCTTTATTATTGCCCAGATGCCATCATTCTTGCCATGCTCCATTGGATTTTCTCACCACAGTAAGACAGAAAGACATACATCTGTTCATGTCACTCCCCAAATTAAAATCCAACAAAGGCTTCTCCTAGGTTTTAGTTCTCAAAAACGAAGAAACCCTTTCCCAACCCTAGGCCTTTGCACTTGCTTCCCAGTCCTGGCATGCTTCTATTCAGTTCTTCATACAAGGCACTCATTCTCATCCTTTTAATCACAGATCTCATTTTGCTGTCTTGAAGTGATCTTCACTGACCTCATGGCTTATGTTGCCACCTGCAGTTACTCTCTGATCATCCTTGTTCTTTCCTTCATGGAATTGTCATTTTAGTGTGGTTTCAAGAAGGAATAAAGTTAAATGTTGTTCAGTCTGCAATATTTACCTTGCTATTGTGGTCAGGTTTTTTTTGGAACAAAAGTTGTCACTGTGTTCTATGTACTTTCAAAACTGTATAATATTAAATCATAAGCATTTCTTAGATTATTAAATATTCATGTAGAATATGATTTTTAATATCCATCATATTGTTGTATCATAATTTGGGTAGCCAAACTCTATTATTAGAGATTTAAGTTGTTCCTAGTCTTTTACATAAGAGTTGAGAAGATCAAGGTGATTATTAAAGCTCTCAAAAAAATGTAGAGGGCTTTTTGGAAATTAAGATTTGAGTATGAAAGGAGAAATGATGGATTGGTTAAAGGGTAAACAAAAACGTATTCACAAAATCAGAGGGAACTAGAATTTGGGTTATTCTCAAAGCTCAGAAGAACTAAATTTAGGACAAATAAAGGAAATACAATGCTAAACAGTATGGAGCTCATTACACTGAGAGGTTTCTCACTTAAGCAACATGGTGGATAGTAACAGAAGAGCAGATCTAGTGGTGAAAGCAATTGGTTGGATTTTGGAGATGTTTAATTCGAGATATTTGTGGAATATCCAAGGGGAGCTATCTAGTAAGCAGTTGAATTTAATGGGGTGTAGCCAAGGCAGAAGTTCTGGTTTAGAGTTAAAGATTGAGGATAAACAAGCATATAATGCATGATAATTGAGACCAGTGGAACCGGATGCAAAAATCCAGGGAGGGTATGTCAAATCCTGGGAGAAGACAAAGAGGGCCCAAGACAATATGGTGAAGAACGTCAACATTTGCAAAATGGATAGAGGAAGGTGGGTATTTACTTATTTATTTTAAAGATTTTATTTATTTATTTTTTAGAGAGAGAGAGACTGAGGAAGTGAGAGGGAGCACAAGGAAGAGGGAGAGGCAAAGGGAGAAGTAGACTTCCCACTGAGCAGGGAGCCTGATTCAGGGATTGATCCCAGGATTCCAGGATAATAACTTGGGCCAAAGGCAGATGGTTAATTGACCAAACCACCGATGTGCCCAGAAGATGGGCATTTAAATAAGATAAAAAAACAAGAGGCCAGAGAGCTAGGAGAAAAGGCAGGAGAGAACGTGTTGTGAGATTCTCCAGTGTTGATGAGCTTAACGGTACTTGACTGGTTATATGATTAGTGGGTTTTCCTCTTCTTCACTCTGTTTTTATCTCCCCAAAGTGTGTTCATGCAGGGGGCAAATTTGTTAGAAGAGAGAGCATGTTTTTCTTCAATAGAAGATATACATGTTGTTGTACTCCTCAGGTGGAATATCCAGTAAGGTCTTTGAGCTCATTGAATGAGTAGGTGGAGATCTTCAGGGTGTGATTTGAAGCATTCAAGGAAAGCTGTTTGTGTATCCAAAAATGGTTCTCAGGCTGACCTGTAGCAATGCCTGACATAGCATGCACTTGATAAACCCTTGTGAGTAAATGGATCCATGAATATTGAATGACTGAGTATCCTATTAAGATGCAAATATGCTGAGAGGGATGATGAATACATTGCCAACCCCTATTTAACAAGTTGGTAGGCTGGGGATTTATTATCAAAATTCTTTCCATGGTGGTCAGTCTCTGGGCAGTTGACACACAGGGCTAGTTATCATGGTAAGTTGATAGGCCTAGAGTGGAGGCTTACCTGAGAAGGGTGTGTTGGAGCACATTAGTTCTGTTTTATGACTATCTGTACAAACCATCTGTTTTTATTTCCTAGGCTGCTGTAAGAAATTAAAAAAATCAGGTGGCTTAGAATAATAGAAATTTATTGTTTCACAGTTCTGGAAGCTAGATACCTGAAGTGAAGATGTCAGTAGGACCATGTCCTCACTGAAAACTCTAGGGAATCCTTCCTTGCCTTTTCCTAGCTTCTGGTAGTTGCCAGGAACCCTCGGCTTTCCATGTCATGTCAATGTAGCACTCCAGTCTCTACCCTCATCTTCTTATGGTATTCTTTCCTCTGTGTCTGTGTCTCTGTGTGCCTCTATTTTCTCTTTTTACTAGGACACTAATCATTGGATTAGGGCACACCTTAATCCAGTATGACTTCATTTAAACTTAACTAGTTATATCTGCGAATACCCTATTTTCAAAGAAGGTTGCATTCTGAGGGCCGAATTTCTGGGGAATCCTACTATTCAATCAGCACACTATCTAATAAGGTTAGACACTCAGTTAACCTCTAGAGAAAATCTGGTTGTGGAGACAACTAATCATTATATGATAGAGGACACTGACACTGGTGTGTGTGTGTGTGTGTGTGTGTGTGTGTGTTGTATTTTATTTCCACTGGGTAGCATAAAGGCACTTGGTGCCTACTGAATATGAGAAGTAACCCAGGATTACCATGCAGTAGAAAAGAAAGAGTGACAAGGACATTACTTTACTTTAAAAAATACTGTGAGTACATATTACGGACCAGTCTTTGGGCGGGGCACTGGAAGGAGAGGGGTAAGTGGAAGAGGCATTTTTCATGTCCTTGGGAAACATATGGGTCTGGTAGGACAAGATGAGCAATGAAGATGTATAGAATAAATACATATGAAACTTAAAAACAGAAAGGTTAGGAGATTTATATAGTGCTTTGTGATGGGGACTGAGAAGGATCTTTTCAGATAGGATGGTCAGGAAGAAACATTTACACTGTAACCAGAAGATTTAGGGGGATTAGGTAATTGAAAGAGACGAGAACAGGTGTTTCACTTCCCTCAATGGCTTTTCAGGGCTGTCTCTGAGCCGAGACCCTGAAACTCAGCAGTCCAGATGACAGCCTTCATATTCTCTGCCCTATCTTAATGTTGAACTGCACCTCCAGATACAGGCCTTGATATTTTCTCCTCATATTTGCCCTATACCCCTCCTCACGCTTCCCTTATGCACATGTACAAATACCCACTTTTGTCTGAATCATTTGAGAATTATAGATATTTTGACACTTTAGCCTGGTACATTTTAGCATGTATCTCCTAAGCAAAATGACATTTCCCTATGTAGCCACAGTATAATTCTTATAATTGGACAATTTAACAATAATATAATACTGTTATCTAATATATGGTCTGTAGCTGAAATTCCTCAGATTGTCTCAGTAATGTCCTTTTTAGCTATTTTCTTTTTTTCTGATCAAAATCCAACGAGGAATCATGGATTGCATTTAACCGACATGAGTTTTTGGTCTCCTTTTCATCGACAACAATTCCTTAAGCTTATTGTCTTTCAGGACATTGACTTTTTCTTAAAGAAGGCAAGCTTTGTAGAATGTCCCATAGAGTCCCAAACATATGCTGGACTTGTAGCATAGTTTTTGGTATTTGGTCTAAATGCTTGCTTGGAAATTTACAACTAACTGAAATGGCTGTTGGAGTTCCTAGTATTCCAAACCAGTTCTGTGGGTATGAAAAATATTTTTTAAAATATTTTATTTATTAACAAGATGGGATCGGGAGGGACAAACCATAAGAGACTCTTAATCTCACAAAACAAACTGAGGGTTGCCTGGGGTGGGGGATAGGGAGAGGGTGGTGGGGTTATGGATATTGGGGAAGGTATGTGCTATGGTCAGTGCTGTGAAGTGTGTTCACTTCAAATCAAAAAGTGTTCACTTTAAACCTGATGATTCATAGACCTGTACCCCTGGGGCTAATAATACATTATATGTTAATTAAAAAAATCAAAAAGAAAAATTTATTTATTTATTTGGCAGAGGTTGGGGGGCATAAGCAGGGGGAAGCAGCAGAGCGAGAAGGAGAAACAGGTTTTCCCTGAGCAGGCAGCTTAATGTGGGGCTTGATCCCAGGACCCTGGGATCATGACCTGAGCCAAAGGCAGAGACTTCACCAACTGAGGCACCCACATGCCCCTGAAAGGTATTTTGCTAAAAGGGAATTAGAATTATATTATAAAGAAGTAAAACATGTTTTTTTTTTAAAGATTTTATTTATTGGGGCACCTGGGTGGCTTAGTGGGTTAATCCTCTGCCTTCTGCTCAGGTCATGATCTCAGGGATGGAGCCCCACATGGGGCTCTCTGCTCAGCAGGGAGCCTGCTCCCCCCTCACACCCGCCTGCCTCTCTGCCTACTTGTGATCTCTCTCAGATAAGTAAACTAGAAAATTAAAAAGATTTTATGTATTTATTTGACACAGAGTGAGAAATCATAAGTAGGCAGAGCAGCAGGCAGAGAGAGAGGGGGAAGCAGGCTCCCTGCTGAGTAGAGAGCCTGATACAGGGCTCGATCCCAGGACCTGAGATCATGACCTGAGCGGAAGGCAGAGGCTTAACCCACTGAACCACCCAGGTGCCCCTAAAAACAGACTTTGGTAGAGGTCTGTATTAGTTATTTGTTGCTGAATAACAAATTACCCAAAACATGGACTTGAAGCCACAAGCATTTATTATCTTATACAGTTCTGGGAATCAGGGATCAGGAAGTGGCTCAGCTATGTGGTTCCAGGTCAGAGTCTCTCCTCAGGTTGTAGCACAGATGTTGGCTGGAGCTGCAGTCATGTGAAGGCTTGAACAGGCCGGTGGCTTACTCAGAGGGCGGTTGATGAGACACCTTAGTTCTCCTACCCCGCCCCCCCACCAGACCTTAGTTCTTAATCTCCTTTGGCCTCTCTTAGGTGGCTCAAATGCCCTCAAGGCATGGCAGCTGGCTGCCCCCAGAGTGAATGATCTATGAAAGTGTGCAGAAAAAGGTATAATGTCTTCTATGAACTTGTCTCAGAAATCACACACCGTCACACTTACCAGTGAATTACCAAATTCACCCTATACTTGAGAGTTAGATGGATTAGGTCCTACTGTTTTTTAGGCTCCAATTTTTAAGAAAGATTTATTTATTTATATATTTATTTATTTATTTATTTGAGTGAGCGTGAGCACAAGTGGAGAGGAGGGGCAAAGTGAGAGGGAGAGGGAGACTCAGACTCCCCGCTGAGCACAGAGCCCTAGTGGGGCTTGATCCTAGGACTCTGAGATCATGACCTGAGCCAAAGGGATATGCTTAACCAACTGAGCCACCCAGGAGCCCCTAGCCTCCAATTTTTGAAGAAAGCAATGTCAAAGAATTTGTGGGCATATTTTCAAATCACTACAAAAACCATATTGGCCCTCTAGACTTCCCAGAACACATTTTACACATCAGTAATTATAATATTGAAAGAACTCGGAGTGAGAAGTTACAAGAGGTGAATCTGAGGTCTGACTTATTTATTGATTATGCCAACTTGGGCTTATCTCTTTTAACTTTTTGAGTTTGATTTTTTACATAAGTAAAATGAAAATGATAACAGTCTATTTCACAATATCTTAGGGTTGTTGTGAAGATAAAATGAGCCAACATATATAAAAATGCTTAAATAATTATAATGTACCACTATTCAGATGTTCACTGTTACTAAAATCATTGGCCAGCATCTGAGCTGTCAAATCACTGAACACTAGCTGTCTGACGTTCCATATTCAAAAAGCTCCTCTTCCTATCTTCCAGGAGAATGTCACATGCATGGATGTGCTTAAAAATGCTTTTGATGAGCCTTATAACAACTGTGGAGGAATTTTAACCTGACATTCATCTTCTTATGCAATTGCTTCTTTGCTAGACATACACAACTTTGTCTATGTGGGCTACTGAGTTACCCGCTACATGAATTGTTGTTGCTTTTAAAGATGTTTCTGTATTTCCACAATTGCCCTGAACCATGAGGAGGCTGTTTTTCTCTTCTGTGTTATAAGCTGTGTTATAACTTTGGAGAAAGTGGTTCCTAAAGAGCAGTTCAGAAAATGTTTGAAGCAGTGTCATCCTCATCAAAATAAGTAGTCTCCCATGGTGACCACATGACAGGACAGAGCAGGTTTGAATGCATGAGTCTTGATGGGATATGCTTGTCCAAGATTAGGCTCCTTACTTTAAAGCCATATCTCATTACCAAACCAACCAGACTAGACATAAAGAAAATGCTGCTGCCAGCCAACTGCAGTTTTTAAATCCAAAGAGCTTAGAATACTTATAGGCATAATCTTGTTAATCTTCATAATACTGAGGTAAGTCAAAGTATCATCACTCTTAGAGGAAAGGGTGGCCAAACTCGGGGTTATTCTGAATCTCTGTATTTTTCTAATACCTTGTTCTGTGCAATTATTATTTGAAAACTGAATATAGTTTAGTCGTAGTGCATTTAAAAAAAGGAAAGGAGGACAGAAGGAAAAGAACATAGCTATTATGGCTGAATTAGGACCAGAGTTCTTAACCTAGAAAGAGCTATGGGTCAATACATTAATTAAGGCATCAGGTTTACACCCTGTTGTCAAGTGTAATTGTTTATTGCCTAACTTAATCCTTCCTAATTTATTATAGTCATTAGTGTCTGCTAGCTAGCAAGGGAGAATGTGCTTGAAGTTTATAAGGATGTGTGGCCAAGAGTTTTCTGTCTCTGAGCTGGGAACCTGCCTCCTTGATCTTAGCACCTCCCACTTAACCCAGGGCCTGGCCTTACTTAAGAAACGATTTGCCTTCCCTGTAGACTTATAAACACTCCTAGGCCCTTCTCTTCTGCACCTTGGCTCTCAAAGCTGTAAAATGAGAGAACAGGATCAGATGATCTTGAAGTGATCTTATATATAAAAATTCTCAATTAATGATTATCTGCTTTGATACAGAGATGAAGGCAACAGTGACAGAAATAAAGACCCCAAATTACAGCATTCAAGACAATCAGTTACTTGTATATTTTCATAATTTCCTTAAATTGGTTTGAGGGTCAATAACTTGATCCATCGAAGGGAGAGCCCTTTGGTCACCTCAGGATTGGCTTCCAGAGAGGGGGAAGGGCAGGTGAGGAGGGAGGGAGAGAACTTTTGCTCTGTTGGTCAGCAGCATGTATGGGTTAGTGGGAAGTAGCCAAGAATCTAGGAGGAAATAGGCTATTATAGGAGAACCGCTAACCTTGTAGGGCCAGAGCCAGGGTGGGTAGGGCCTGAAGCATATGCAACCGGAAAGGCACTCTATAAGGAGAATTCAAAATTAGTTATGAAAACGTAGATATATTCAGATGTGAATTCATTTGGAAGTGAATATTTATTTTAATGCTCAGAGCCTCTCCAACACCATCCAAAACAGGAACGTGCCAAGGAGGAGATCTGGACAGAGACTGTGGTCTTAAGGAATCCCATTTGTAAATCTTACAAAAATCTGTGGCCCTATGAACATGTTGCTAACCTCTGCTCAAGGTCTTGGAGAGAGTCTGTGAAAGTGAACCCAGAAGTATGAGCCTCATTACTTTCACATTCCATTAACCAACCACTGTAAACATGAAACAGATCTAGAATATTCCATTAAAAATGGAAAAAAAGAAGCCATTAAAAAATGAGATCTGTGTAAACGATGATGAAAATTCCAGAATATATTGTTAAGTGAAAAAACAAGGAATGGGATAATATAGCATGATCCCATTTATGTAAAAAAACCCAAATAGGGGTGCCTGGCTGGCTCAGTTGGTAGAATGTGTGACTCTTGATCTTGGGGTTGTGAGTTTGAGCCTCATGTTGGATGTGGAGATTACTTAAAAATAAAATCTTAAAAAAACCCAACAACATGGGCACCTGGGTGGCTCAGTTGGTTAAGCAACTGCCTTCCACTCAGGTCATGATCCCAGGGTCCTGGGATCGATTGAGCCCTGCGTTGGTCTCCTTACTCAGCAGGGAGCCTGCTTCTCCCTCTCCCTCTGCCTGCTTGTGCTTGCTCTCTCTTTGTCAAATAAATAAATAAATTTTTTAAAAAAACTAACCTAAAAAACCCCCAACAATAACAAATAAACCAGCCCTGAAGCAGTGTGTATGTTGTATGTATATATGTCATAAATGTCATGTACATTTGTTACATACCAAATTGCTAACAGTGGTGACATCTGGAGAATGTGTGGGGTTGTGGGATACTTGAATTTTGCATAACAAATATTCATTTTTTCATCCAATCCTCCTCATTAATAATAACTGCAAATCCCTTCATAATCTCTATTTTGGGCATCCTCTTTTCATACCATCATTGGCCATCTTTTCAGTTCACTTCCTCTGGAGCTTAACTCTGCTTTTGACCCTTACCCAGTTGAAATTCCATGGTGCGCTGTTATAATCACTCTCTTGCATACACCATAACTGCCCTGCTACCTCTCATGTTGTTGTACTTACTTGGTAAACTCCATCCCTGCTTGAATCCAACTTTCCTCCTACTCCAGCCCTGCATTTGGCAGCTGAATGTGGCTGGAGGAAAACCACCCAGTCTCCTGCTGCCTGGTCTTATTTTCAGTTCCTCACCTAACCTGAGGAGGCGCTCAGCATTCCTCGGAACCCTACTATGTTCCCCCACCCCGTCTGGCCTCGCCCACACTCCTTGGTGGCTGTTTCATTCTTTCCCCCATCTCTTCTAACATCCAGGCCTCCTCCGCCATTCTCACTCATGGCTTACAATGAAGCTCCCTCCTTCATTGAGAAAAGGAGCAAAAGAACCACCATAATCAAAATACCCACCTTGCACGAAGTCCCAGCGCTGTATCTTCCCACTTCCTGCACCCCTGTTCTCTGCCTTCCCTCCTGTTCTTGTGGATGAGCCTCTGCGGATGAGCCAGATGAGCCTCCAGGACTTCCTTCCCAGGCCAGCACTCTAGCAGGCACTAACTCTGTCCCCTGCTTACCTGCTTGGTTTAGCACCCAGACCCAGAGAACTGCAGGCACCATGGGCACGGTGCCTAGGACCCACTTTACTTTTAGGGCCCTATGAAAATGTTTAATTCCCTTTCAGGTCAGAAGATAAATAGGAACTGTCAGATAAAAGAAAGGTTTTTTTTTTGTTTTTTTTTTTAAAGATTTATTGACAGAAATCAGAAGTAGGCAGAGAGGCAGGCAGAGAGAGAGGAAGGGAAGCAAGCTCCCTGCTGAGCAGAGAGCCCAATGCGGGGCTTGATCCCAGGACCCTGGGATCAGACCCGAGCAGAAGGCAGAGGCTTTAACCCACTGAGCCACTCAGGTGCCCCAAAAGAAAGGGTTTTAATACATAATGTTAATATATTCATTCTTATACAGTGCAGCTCTTGCTCTCTGGGGCCTTTTCTAAGCGCAGGAATCTAGTCACCAAAGCTCTGCTCTTAGGACCTAATGACCTCCCAGAGGCCCCAGCTCCTAATGCCATCATTACCTTGGGGATTCGGCTCTAACCTTTGAATCTGGGGAGACATGAATTCGGTCCATAGTGTTACCCAAGCTCTGTCTTCACTCACCTTCCTTTCTAACCACCCCCTCCCCATCAATTTTCTGCTGCTTTTTTTAACAGCAAAACTTTTTTAGGAGCTTTGTCTCTGCTTACTACCTTCAGTTGCTCTGCTTCTGCTCTCCTCTGACTTCTAATTTTCACAGCTGCTGCACTATTGGAACTGCTTTTCTGTCGAGGTCCCAGTGGCCTCCATGAGCCTAAATGCAGAAGCCCATCCTCTGTCCCCTGATGTCACTAGGCAGTATTTTATTTTATTTTTAAAGATTTCATTTATTTACCTGACAGAGAGAGAGTGTGTAAGCAGAGGGAGCAGCAGAGGGAGAGGAAGAAACAGGCTCCCCGCTGAACAAGGAGCAGGGATTCGGGGCTCAATCCCAGGTCTCTGGGATCATGACCTGAGCCAAAGGCAGACGCTTAACTGACTGAGCCACCCAGGCACCCCTATCTCTAGTTATTTTCAATTCAGCAGACAGAGTGCTCCTTATAAAAGGTAAGACAGCTCCTGTCATGTCTATGACCAGAACCCTCCTAGGGCACTTGGAATGAAGCCAAGCCCTTACAACCAATGAATGGCCTCAAGGTCCTATAGGTCTGGTCCACACCACCTACTCATTACGTCTGACCCCATCTCCTTCTCTCCTTATCCTCCAGCCACTCTAGCACACTCACCCCCTGCTCTTTCTTGCCAGGCACACCCTTCTTCAGAGACTGGCATTTGACCCCTTCCTGGCCTGCCTTTTCCCCATGCTGCACACAGCTGGCTTTTTACCTCTTTCAGGTCATTAATTAAAGGTCACCCTCTCAGTGAAGTCTTCTTTAACAAATTATAAATCCTGCCCCATTGCCTTTCCTTGCTTTATTTTTGTCCACAGCACTTACAACCACATTACAGATTTTACTTCTATGTTATTTGTCAGTTCTGTTCCTGACTGTCTTAGTCTGCTTGGGCTGCCACAACAAAATACTATAGGCTAGCTGGCTTAAACAACATAAATTTATTTCTCAGAGTTGTGGAGGCTGGAAGTCTGAGATCAGGTGCTGGCAAGTTTCATCCTGGTGCCTCTTTTCTTGGCTTAAAGATGGCTGCCATCTTGCTGTGTGCTCATGGGGGTAGGGAAGGAAAGAGAACAAGCTGTCTGGTGTCTCTTTGTATAATGGCACTAATCCCTTCATAAGGGTCCCCCCTTATGACCTTATCTAACCCTAATTATTTTCCAAATGCCACATCTCCAAATACCATCACATGCGGGTTAGGGCTTCAACATATGAATTTGGTGGGGGGGGGGGCACAATTTTGTGTTTAACACTTCCTGTAACCTGAGAGCCTAGAAGAGTGCTGCATAATGGATACTCAGAAATTAATTTTTAGGGGAATTCATAATAAGGAAAAAAATGTCAAATATTATTTACTAATTTTTAAATTTCTCAAAAAGTTTTACCACCATTACATTTCCCTCACAATAAACATAGGGAAAGTCTCTAAAAACAGAGCAGCTGGTTTTTCACAGCACTGTTCTAGAACTTTTGGAGAGAGTTAGTAACATATACATTTTGTGTATTCTTTGGAAGTTTGTGCACTAACTGATGCATTGTGCATGCTTATACACCTAGAGTCAGAAGTCCAAAGCACTGAGGCCAGGGGCAGTGTTCCAAGCTGGTCACATAGTTGAGTCTGTCTACACCAGAATCTGGTTCCACTGCTGAATTCAATATAAACATGGTGGCCAGAGAGCTCTTGCTGGCAAACCCATTTCTCTCAAATAACACTGAAAACTGAACTAAAGAAAAGCAAGAAATTGGGCCCTCTGTTCTTCAAGGAAGATTGGAATAGAAGAAAGTTAAAAATGGCCTGGAGCCCTGGACATGTTGTGAGGGTTCACCTATTCATCCCTTCCTTTTCTTGGGATACTTAGACTAATTCTCCCCAGGAAGTGCCCTCCTGGGCAGGGGATCATGAAACCCCTTCAACACAACTCTTGTGTTGACATGGACCTATCTCTTATTCTGCACACTTAAGAACAGTTTAATTTACCAAGTTATTCAGGAAAATACAGTCATAAAACTGAAGAGGCAGTAATAATTCTAGTGGGTGTTTTCTAGTGTTTTTGAACATTGGCCTCTGAGGAGTCTCTTCCCCATTCCCACACATACAGATTTTTTTTTTTTTAGATTTTATTTATTTATTTGACAGGCAGAGATCACAAGTAGGCAGGCAGAGAGAGAGAGAGAGAGAGAGAGAGGTAGAAACAGGCTCCCTTCTGAGCAGAGAGCCCAATGTGGGGCTCTATCCCAGGACCCTGGGATCATGACCTGAGCCGAAGGCAGAGGTTTTAACCCATTGAGCCACCCAGGTGCCCCCAGATATTCATATGATAAGCCCCTGGACACCTCAGCAACCCTGGATCTGATCATTACTCACTTCTTGGCCTTTCCAGGGAGACCTCCAGAGAACATCATTTCTTATTTGCAAAGAAATGGGAGTTGCCAATCGTTGTGCTCCCTACCACACAGATATCCAAAATCATGTTTGTTTACCTGTTAGACAGGAGCTCTATTTAGTAAGTCATTACTTTAAATCAGTAAGATTTAAAGGTGTAATGAACTTAATATACAATCCTTATGTAATTTATTTAGGACAGTGGTACTCAAATTTTCCCTTTCCTTACCCAAGATACACAACAAAAAGATGTTTTGGGTTAAGCTTTTTTTGTATTTTTATTCTGCAATGATTTTTTCCTCCATTCCCCACCCCTGGGAGGTAGGATGAAGGGGGAAGGCATATTACTGCAATTATTATGGAAAGGATATATATTTGGGAGCGGCTTGGTGGCTCAGTTTTTAAGTGTTTGCTTTCGGCTCAGGTCGTGATCCCAGGGTCTTGGAATTGAGCTGTACATCAGACTCCCTGCTTGGCAGAAGGCCTGCTTCTCTCTCTCACTCCCCCTGTTTGTGCTCCCTCTCTTGCTGTTTCTCTGTTAAATAAATAAAATCTTTTTTAAAAAAGTATATATATTTTAAACAATAATCACCAAACATATGGGGGAAGATAGAGGTGAAAAATGAAGCACACAAGTCTTATTTAAGAAAATTTAACTGAAAGAAATGGGTATTGTTTTGAGTTATGATGCCCCTCGTTGCTTAATTCTTATACAGCTATTTGTATTAATACATCTTCCTCTTAGTTCCAGTTTGAACAGCACTAAGTTAGAATTTATGAATTTGTAGCTTTTTTTTTTGCTTAGAAAAAAATGGTCTCATAATCAAATGTGAAGATCTATAATAGAAAAGAACTTTCCCCCCTCCATTTACTCTCTGCCTTCAATATAAACTTAGACATGTTTGAAGAAATGGTTACAGATTTATAAAGTGTTTTGTTCAAGGCTAATGGCATAGATGCTAATAATGAATGAATCCAGTGAACTCATATTAGAATAAAATCTATAAAATGACAAGAGAAGTAAGTGATACGTTTTGTCAGTGCCTTGATGCTTTCTTCATTGGTTTAGGACTCAGAGTAGAAATTGTTAGGTAGCTACAGTCGTATCAGAACTCATTTACTGATCAAATACAAAATGAAACAAAATGGACAAATATTTGAGAAAGAATCCTATTCTGTGAGTGATTCCAAGTAATTCAAATATCAGTTTGGATATTTCTTAATTCATTTCAAGGAATTTTCCCCTTAATTGAAGATGGTATGACCTACATCAGAAACAGAGAGCTGTTCTCCCCTCCAAAGTGCAGCTTTCACATCTGGTACTTTGCTTGGTTCTCACAGTACCCCCCAAATGACAGGCAGGGAATGTGAGATACACTATTTCACAAAGGAGTTAACCAAAAGAGGAAAGAAGCTAAAAGCAAGACCAAGGTCACAGAGCTGATAAATAGGCTACTCAGGATTTGAATCCAAATCATTTGGTTCCAGATATTTCCAATACATCGGGTTGCCTTTCCTGCTTGAAGCTAACATAATTGTAATGGAGATAACCACGGAGTTAATTCAAGCAAAGATGGTTTATCTGGGGACTGGAGATTTTTTGCTGCTTTGCAAATGGAGACATTTCATGTTCTGCATGATTTGCAATAATGACCCGAGTGTCACTGAGGAAAACAACAATATTTCTAAAAATGCCCCTGAATCTGGGTGGCAACCTTTGGCCCCTATTTCTCGAATCTGTAATCTAAGAAATGCTTTTGAGCCAAGAGTTCCCCCAAATGTTTTCTGTTAAGGAGTGTAATCATTCCTCAGAAGCCTAGACTTCCTTAATTCTTCCTATGTTGTCATATTTCATATTATTTTCAGCAGGACTAAAGAATCTAAAGTCCTTGGTTCTCCTCCCTAGTGATGTATTCTGTGTGTTTTAAGGATGTTAGAAATGTATTCAACTGCACCTACTCTATCACAGGCTTTCTTCTTAGTCATCTGAGGTCAGTATGTGAACATTCCTAATATACCTAAACACGCAAATATATAAGACAGTCATGGTATCATTAATGTTTTAAAGATTTATTTATTTGAGAGGTGAGAAGGGGCAGAAGAAGAGGGAGAGAGACACTTAAGCAGACTCCACACTGAGTGCAGAACCCAACACAGATCTCAGAACCCTGAGATCATGACCTGAGTCAAACCAAAAATTGGACGTTCAAGGGACGGCACCACCCCAGGGCCCCATTATTATTAAATTAAAGTGAAACTTCTAGAGGGTAGATTTCTTATCATATGAGATTAGTTTGTTCATGTGAGACCACTTTTCAGGGATGGATCTGTGGGTGTATATATATTTGTGCTCCAGGGGGCTATTAAATATCTAGTAATCATTTCGTAAATTTTGCATAAATATGCACGAAGTGTCTTATTCATTAAGGGGTTAACCTGACATGGGAAATTTATCCATGCAAAGCCCTCCCTTTAAGTGGCTTGTTCTGGCATGCCCTCATGGTCTCGGAAAGTAGAGAAAGTTCTTGTCTACTTGTACGTTCCTGGCAATAGGAAATTCTGTGCAAATGTAAGTGG
Source organism: Taxidea taxus jeffersonii (assembly GCA_003697995.1). Classification (NCBI taxonomy): domain Eukaryota; kingdom Metazoa; phylum Chordata; class Mammalia; order Carnivora; family Mustelidae; genus Taxidea; species Taxidea taxus. The sequence continues at coordinate 213,270 of RCUC01137176.1, forward strand.
AGATGTCAAATAGAACATGGCTCTTCCCTAAGTCTGGGGTGCCATTGTCTGACCCAAAGGCTGACATGTAGAAGGTTCTGGAAAAAAAAAATTGTTGACTAAATGAATGAATGATCCACTAGCTGATCTGGAGGCCTCATCTGCTCTTTTGCTTTTATTAATTGTCTCTACCTCTCAATAATCTATACTGTTATCAGTGGAGACAAGTTTGGGGACTCCCTTCCCTCACACATGTCAAAAGCATGTGAGTAGTTATAATTTATGCAAAAACATTAATTCAAACACAAAGAGATAGCTATTAAAGGGGTGAGATTGAGAAAGACACTGAAGCTGATTGTAGCTCACCTAAAGGACAGAGAGAGGCTAGAACCATGATGAGCTAGGACTGGAAATCCCTGGACCAGTTGATATTCTGGACCAGTGGTTACTCTGTTCCGTTTAGAACAATTCAACAGATACTTATCATGTGTCAGGCACCAGATATTAAGTGCTGGGACTGCTAGGGGCCTGGAATTGAGGAAATAGGATAAACTTACATTTGAACAGTATTTTAGTTACATTTTCAGAAAATATGCTCAATATGCAATTCTTCAACTTCCAGAAAACTTTTTAGTTTAAGTACCTCTAAATTTAAAGTAATGGGGTAAATCTGGAAAAAGTATGATAAATACACAATGTGGGACGCCTGGGTGGCTCAGTTGGTTAAGCAGCTGCCTTCGGCTCAGGTCATGATCCCAGTATCCTGGGATCGAGTCCCACATCCGGCTCCTTGCTTGGCAGGGAGCCTGCTTCTCCCTCTGCCTCTGCCTGCCGCTCTGTCTGCCTATGCTCGCTCGCTCTCTCTCTCTCTAACAAATAAATAAATAAAATCTTTAAAAAAAATAAATAAATACATAATGTTTTCCTCTCTTTCCAGATGTTTTGGACATTCTGTACTATGTAACAAATGGGCCTATTGCTTTAAACATACTGAGGATACTGGTTCAAAATTTAAGTAATATTCTACTTAAAAATATGTTAATCCTGTATCCCCTAACTTTTCTAGTAATACTAAACAAAACCTACATAGATTCCCAAGGAGCTCCAGTCTAACAGAAAAGGACATGGAAAAAAAAATGATTACACAGATTAAGAACCATAATAGAAGATACATAAGCAACAGAAGTGGCCTCCTTTGTGAGCAAGAGATAACAGTTTTCGGGTTGCGGTGGGGGGTGGGAGGGGGGAAATGTTAACTGAGGATCAGGAAAGAATTCACAGATGAGTGCTTTCTGAACAGGGTTTGGGGCAATAAACAGGCATTTACCAAAAGGACAAGAGGGGAAGGGATTCTAGGGAGAGGATGGGCATAATGCAAGAACACAAAGGCAGCAGAGAGAGTTGTACGTGCAGAGGACTACAGCTGGTTTAGTATTGCTCAAAGTTCCAATGAGAGGCAGTGCATTATGTGACCAGCAGGCTGTTCTTGTAGACAGGGTAGCAGACCTACTTCTGAGCATAGTGGCTATGCCCAGCGCATCCTCACACCCTCCCCTTACCACGACATTATCCATCGTTTTTTTGGTTTTGTTTTGTTTTGTTTTCAGTTCTTTCTTCCCAGAAACCAAACTAACTTAGTTTCCTCACTTCTTCTGCCCCAGCCAAACTAATCAGAGAAAATCATGTGATACTTTGTTTGCCTTGCTAAGGAGTGAAATCGTATTGCATAGAATTGATGGGGAAGGGGTGCCTGGGTGGCTCAGTGGGTTAAGCCTCTGCCTTTGGCTCAGGTTATGATCTCAGGGTCCTGGGATCAAGCCCCACATCAGGCTGTCTGCTCAGTGGGGAGCCTGCTTCCCCCCTTTCTCTGCTTGCCTCTCTGCCTACTTGTGGTCTCTGTGTGTCAAATAAATAAATAAAATCTTAAAAAAAAAGAATTGATGGGGAATCAGGGGCACCTGGGTGGCTCAGTTGGTTAAGCCACTGCCTTCGCCTCAGGCTGTGATCCCGGAATTCCGGGATTGAGTCCCACATTGGGCTCCCAGCTCCAAAGGGGAGTCTGCTTCTTCCTCTGGCCTTTTTCCCTCTCATATGCTCTCTCTCAAATAAACTAATAAAATCTTTTTTTTTAAACTAATAAAATCTTAAAAAAAAAAAAAGGAATTGATGGGGAATCAGCAAGTGATTTTCAAGTAAGGAAATAATTTGGTCACAGTTGTTTAGAAAAAGCAGCAATCCCCACGGTCCTTGCATAGCCTCTCAACATCCCTATGATTCAAGAGATTACAAAGAAAATGATTTTTAAAAAGACTTTATTTATTTTAGAGAGAGAGATCACGCATGAGAAAGGGGAGGAGGGAGAAAGTATCTCAAGCAGACAGCGCTGAACACAGAGCCCAATGTGGGGCTCCATCTCACGACGCTGAGATCATGACCTGAACCGAAATCAAGAGTCTGATGCTTAACTGACTGTGCCACCCAGGCGCCCCAACCATTTTTTAAAAAAAGAAGTAGAAGTTGGAGCACCTGGGTGGTTCAGTCATTAAGCATCTGCCTTTAGCTCAGGTCATGATCCCAGGGTTCTAGGATTGAGCGCCACATCGGGCTCCCTGCTCACTAGAGAGCCTGTTTCTCCCTGTGCTGCTCCCCTCAACCCCTGCTCGTACTCACATTCTCTTTCGCTCACACTCTCTATCTCTCAAATACATTTTAAAAATGATCTGAAAAAAAAAATAAAGAAAGAAGTAGAAGTTGTGGTGTTCTAAGCAAGCTAAAATCTATTTGTTAAACGACAATGCAGGGCCATGTATGCTCAGTGCTTGAGGCCAAGGATGGAGGAACAACAAGCAGCCTCCTTATTTCTTCTTTGCCCTAGAACATTTCCACTCACCAAAACAAAGAAATTGCTCTAGACTAATTCAATTCAGCATACTTTCTTCATTGACTTCCTTCTCCTTTCTTCCACTTCTCGAATGTCAGCATTGGGCTAGATACGGGTGTGCAAGAAATGGTAGCTTCTGCCCCTCTTTAGGCCTCCGTGACAGCAATGGGAGTTATTGGTAGTATGGAAAACCAAAATCCAGGGATCATGTGCCCGTCTTATTTTAGGAACTCGTTTTAGCCTTTTCTGTCACCAAACTTCTCTGGCTTTCCCCCTTTTTATTTTTAATATTAGAGTTGTCTTATCAGTTAACATAAACAAATGAAATAATTGAGTTTCACCTGGTTTCTTTCTCCCTCTGGGAGAGAAACTACAGCAGTCAAATTTCCAGGAGGCAAGCAATTAGAAGAGGAAACTAAGGATAATCAAGATTTTACTGTACATTTATTGTACCTGTTAAATTATTTACATTCCTTGACTCCTCCTGGACTGAGCCAGTGTGGTTTGGATGGTAGAAAGGACTCAGGGCAAGGAACCAGGAGGTAGCTCTCTGGATTTCATTCTGCAATTAATTAATTCTGTGTGTTCAGACAAATCATTTCTTTGGGTCTGTCTCCTGATCAAGAAAATGAGGGAGTGTGATTATATCAATGCTTCTCAAGTTGTACTTTGCATCAGATTCACTTAAGGTGGTTCAAAAACACTCAGCTTCTCAGATCTGCCTGGAGGATAGAGTGTAGCAGCTGAGCCTGTGGACTCCGCATCAGATTGGCTGGGTTCACCCTCCTGCCATACCACTTACATACTTGAATGACCTTGAGAAAGTTATTTCAATTCTGCAATATTGCAATTTTCTCATTTTTAAGGCAGGGATAACAATAACAGTACCTACTTTATACTGTCCCTGGAAGGGTAAAATGATATAATGCTTTTAAAATAAGTATATTAACTCTATCATACTAAGCATTCCACAGATGTTATATATTATCATTTGTACAGCCCACAGTATGTTTGTATGGTGTGGGGGGGGTGGGGGGTTGGTGTTGGGTAGGTGCTCATAAATACCCATCAAATAAATAAGGGAAGTATAACCTAAGTTTATTTTTTCAGTGTAACTTTTTCTTGTGTCCTCAAATCTGAAATTCTTTATCAGCCCAGGAATTACTTTCCCAAGAAGGATAAAGATAGTTTGAGGGAACTGTTTAAGTGTTATGCTCAATCTTTGCTCTATGCTTACTCTTAGACTGAGAGCCTCATGCTAATTAAAAAATAATTAAATGATAAAAGTCCCACTAGAGGGGGGGAGCTGAGAGAGGTAGGGAATGAGTCTCAAAGACCGCTGGCAGAACCAGCCTTCCACTGTGATACAGTGACTCTCACCTAGGTGTGCATCTCCATTTTATCTCACAAGATGCTGTGAAATTCTCAAAGTCACTGTCATTATTAATGATTTTGAATCACACAAAAAAGCAATATCTAATTTTTCGTGTCGTTGCCCGAGCAGAAAACAGGACAACGTAACTTTAAAAAAACCTTGAAAATCTGGGCTATGAAAAATAAAGAGCTAACTTCTATCCCCCATTAACCCACTGATCAAAACATTACACGCACATTGAACTGTGTTTTTACGGTGGTGGTGGTCCCTCGCTAAATATTCAGCTTGTGATTCCCCCTGGTGTTTTTAGTGAGAGGAGTTACCAGTTTAGTAACGGCGGGGAGGAAATCGCCTCGGAATCTCTGGAGGTGGCCTCCTAGAAAGATCGCCGGGAGGGGAGGAGCCCTGATTGTCCTAGAAGAAAAGCATGGCCCCATCCGGGAAGTCAAGGCTTGCCGGGAGGCTGGGTTAGCGGCTCTGGGTCCGGGAGGTGGCAGACGCGGGAGCGGCCAACCGCAGAGTAGGGGCCTGTGTGGGTGGAGGGGGCTCAATGTGCGCAAGTGAAAGGCGCACCGACAGACGGACACGCGTGGGCTCCGACCTCTCCCCACCACGCGTGAGTTCGGGGTGAAACTGCCCAGGGGCCATCCTTGCCTGGCAGGCGCAGCGACCGCCTGAGATCTCCAGCAACGACCCGCGCCGCTGCGAGCCAGGAGCCCTGGGCCTCGCCGGGCGCGGCAGCCCCTCCCTTCCCCTCCCGAGCCCGCGCTTCCGCCCGAGACCCGGCGGCGGCCGTGACCGTGGCCGAGCCGCGCCTTCCGCCTGCGCCTGGGAGCTGCCGCCACCCTCCCGCGCCCCTGCGCGCCGCGCCCACAGGCCGCGCCAAGGGGGAGCTCCCGGGCCCAAGGGCCTCGGCCACGCACCAAAGACCCCCTCGGAGCTGGACACTGGGAGGGGTCGGCCAGTTCCGCGTCGCTCCCGCTCGGGATGGGCCACTCGGCACCTGCGGCCGCTCGGGAACCCGGACTTGGCGGGGCCATGGCCGGCGTCTGCAGCCACGGCGAGCTGGGAGGGAGAACCGAGTAAGCGGAGGCTCCTTCCTCTCCCAGAGTCGCAGCGACAGAGGAGGGCCCGACCCCCTAGCGCAAACCGGCGGGACCCTCGCAGGGGACCAACTACATCCCAGACCTCCTGCAGCCACCAGCAGTTTGGGGGCGCCAGTACTAGCGCTGTGAGCTTGTAGTGGGACTTTTCCGTTGTCGTCCTAAAGACCATCCGCCCAAGGTGTCTTCCCGCTTAAACAAAGTCTGGCGTGGAAGACGGTTCTCCTTCTTCCCCTTCCTCTCTTCCCCCAGTCACTTTCATTCATCTGTTTCTTGCCATCTTCCCCAAAGGGCCAATGAACAAAATGAGTGAACCCAAAATGAGTGAACAAGTTAAGATCCTGCAAAGATTGAGAGAGAGAGAGAGATTGTGTGTGTGTGTGTGTGTGAGAGAGAGAGAGAGAATGGTAGTAGGGTGGGAGAAAATAATGAAAATAAAATCAGAAATACCTGGGTATTTAACAACGACACACACGTTCCCAGCCTGCTAGCAGTCTTGGCTATGTCCAAGTAGGGACAAATTTTACACAGTTATAGGAAAAAAATTCACATACACAGGCATCAGTGGCAGCTTGGGGATATCCAGGAGCTTTCTTCTCCCTATTTATTTTACTTTTCCGTAGCCTATTCATATTCTCATCGAAGGGACTGGAGAAGTAATGCGCTGTTGGGAGACCATTCCTGAACACAACTGTGGTGGCTTCCCGGCGAGGATGGCCTTTGTCACCTATGTAGAGGTCACTGGACTCTCTGACTCTGCCCAAGGTGTAATACGAGGAGACAGGTGCTTCAGGGGCTTGGGCGAACACTACTACCCCATGCTCTAATGAATATCCTCACCCCGACTGAGGACGAATGCTTTTCTTAAGGGTGAGGTGGGTTGCTGAATAGGAAGGTGGAAAACGTAAACTGAACCTTTAGGGTATCCTAGACTCCGCCCCAACTCCCACCCATCCCCAGCCTTCACCAAAGTAGCGTCAGATTCCTCTTCACGATAAGACATCCTCTCCTTCACTTGCGAACCGCTGCATTTAAACGCGGCCGTCAGAGCTGAGTGCAGAAAACAGGCTCTTTGAGAGTCCTTTCGCTACTGCGTAGTCATGGAATATTCTTTTATTCAGGCCTCTTCTAGTTGATTCTAACCGGATTCGGGCTCTTGTTCTCCCGACCACCGAGAGGGGGCAGCAGATACCCTGCGAAGCCCCGGCGAGGATTACGAGGAACGTCCTGCTGTCCCTGGGAATCCGGTTTAATTGAACGTTTGGGGTAGGGGGCACGACCTACCTGGGGCTCTGGCCTCGGACCCTAGGTCCTCCTGGGGACCTTGGGGCTTCCCTGTGCAAGGAGTGAGCGAAGCTGTCTTTGCAGCCCGCGGTACCTTGTAAACTTAGCGCACAGCATAAATAAATTCTTACGGATGCAAATGTGACTAATCAAATATACAGGTATTTGAAAGTGTTAGAGAATCAACTGAAGGTTTTGACCGATTTTAAAGTTTTCTCAGTCAATAGAGAATTTAAAATTACGACTACCATAATCTCTTTGGATGGTGGGGGTGGTATTTGTTAAATCGCTTTTGAATTTTACAAAGGCTTCTCTCATTTGAAGAAGCTGGGAACTGCTGCTGACCCACAGAGTGATCCGATCGCTGTGGTAAAGATTCCGAGGCCATCTAGGAAGGGAAACTGGGAGGTCGCGGCAGTTCCGCCGGGGAGTCTGCGGGCGCGGCCAGACGTCTGCCGCGCAGAGCCATTCCGAGAGCAGCGGGCTGGGGTGGCTGGGATTGGTCCAGACCCGGGGTGACTGGGCAGGGGCCGGGTTTTCATGAAAACCTACCGCCCTTCTTAGCCTCGCGTTTGAGTTTTCCGCCAAAGAGGCTTTAAAGATATTGTCCGAAGACCTGTTTTCTCAGAAATGAACTTTTTTTAAAAAGCTAAATTAAAAATACATTTGTGGAGCATTGGTTTTTTTTTTTAAGAAAAACGCAATGTAAAAATTTAGAGGCTATTATAGTTATCTCTAAATATTTTTTAAATGAAGAAGCAAATGTGAAAATTAAGTCTTCTAAATGAGAAAGCGCATAAATCTTACGCACAATTAAAAAAAAAAACCTAATGGGGGCGCCTGGGTGGCTCAGTGGGTTAAAGCCTCTGCCTTGGGCTCAGGTCATGATCCCAGGGTGCTGAGATCTAGCCCCACATCGGGCTCACTGCTCAGCAGGGAGCCTGCCTCCTCCTCTCTCTGTGCCTGCCTCTCCATCTACTTGTGATCTCTGTTAAATAAATAAATAAAAATCTTTAAAAAAAAATAAAAATAAAAAACCCTAATTAATCCTTGAACTATTTGCAAAGCAGGGAGGAATTAGTTTTTAATTATAGAATTTATCATAACACAACGCTAAGATGTTTGTGTTATTAGGAACAAAATCTATTGATAACTACTTTTAATGTGTTTTTCCCCCAACATTATAACACTTTCTAGAAATGCATCCATGATTACTAAAGAAATGAAGAATTTCAATAGCAACTGTCAGAAATTTCATTAGCATGAAAACCCATATCATGATGTAAGAATATAGACTCTCCCCAAGATAATGATGAATACTAATTAATTACTATAAAATTGGTTGGAAAATATTAAATTTGTAAATTAAGAGGGCTGAGGAAGACTCAGAAGTGGAGAAGGAAAAGACTGATTTTGGTCCTGGTGGGGGAAAGAAATCCAGGTAGGAGATTTCCAAACTGGTTTCAAAATCCTATCTTGAAAGAGACCAGAGACCCAGCTGCTTCTCTGGATGGTCAGTCCTAGAGCTGTCCAACCAGAGGATTGGTTTACCATGGGATCTGGAACACAGGTAGTTCTTTGTGCCTGAAGATAAATTTGAACAATTTTAAATTTGCCTAAGACCAATACTATTTACCTTTCAATGTGTGTATTAAGCAGTTGCACACTGAACATGAAAATGGGTTTTGAAGGTGGCAAAAATTGGACCAAGGACCAGCCACAAGAAGTTTCTTTTTAAAAATACTGCTGCAAATTGACAATAATATGAAATATCGATATCCTCAACATTTGAAGCAGTATATTTGTATATTGTAACACAACTTGGCTTATTTGCATAATGATGATGGCTGTCATTTTGTGTGCCCCAAAACAGCTCTATAAGGCAGATATCATTAGCTCCATATCACGTATAAGAAAATTGAGGTACAAAGAGCTTAAACTACTTGCCTCAGTTGACGCAGGTGGTAACTGGAAAGCCACTTTCTCATTCTAGAACCCAGAGAATTTATATGCTCTTGCCACAAACCCTGAGGCCAAAGTATATCCCTGCAGGGGACACATCTGGACTCTGGACTGAGCAAAGATGGACAAACTCATTTCTATCACAATTTGAATGACCAAAACCTAAATTAAGAAAACAACAACAACAACCCTACATCCACAGAGAATCTCAGTCTGGAGTCTCTCTATCCCATAAGATGTATGGAGGTAGTAATGGGATAGGGAGCAGTTTACAATCTATTTTTAAAAATTTAAAAATCTGGGGCACCTGGGTGTCTCAGCTGTTAAGTGGCTGCCTTTGGCTCAGGTCATGATCCCAGGGTCCTGGGATTGAGCTCCACATCAGGCTCCCTGCTACATGGGAAGCCTGCTTCTCCCTCTCCCACTCCCCCCGCTTGTTTTCCCTCTTTCGCTGTGTATCTGTCAAATAAATAAATAAAATCTTTTAAAGAAAGTAAAAATCTAAACAGAAATTACATGATTACTGCAGGTTGATAGACTCAAATTCTGCTGGTTTTGCTTTGCCTAGTATTACATGAATATAGAGCTGCGTGGGCAATGTAAAGCAGGAAAATGAATTAACTGTTAATAAATGTAGTTTATCTGCTAGACAATATCTTTACATTATTAGGCCTATGGAGGGTTGTAAAAATGATAATAATAAATATTAAAAAGGAGACTTTGAACATGAAAGAAACCACTGATACATGCTAAAATCCCATATAATACAGTTAGTTATTCTCTGCCTTAGTTATTAGTCCTGCTACTTAATAGTAGGTCTCTGATAATAAATAAATTTTGCTGCATTGGGGGATTTAATACTACATTTCCAGAAAAGACAAAATATTGTTATGTGAAGAACACTAATGTAAATCGGTCATATTTAAATAATCAGCACCATTTATTTAGGCCCTCAAAGGACTGTAGGGAAGGAATATATTTGGAGATTACAGGTAGCTGGTTTTCCAACATGGTTTCCCAAGATCCTCCTGATTGCTCCCTTTCCTGTATTCCAGCCATTCTCAAATAGTTTAGTCTCAGGACCTCCAAAAGCTTTTGTTTATAAATATTGCATCTATCAATACTCATTGTATTAAGAATCGAAATGGGAGAAATGTTTAAACTATTTATTTGTTACTGACTTATAATAATGATCAGCCCATTACATATTAATACAAATGACATTTTTTTTAAGATTTTATTTATTTGACAGACAGAGATCACAAGTAGGCAGAGAGGCAGGCAGAGGGAGAGGGGGAAGCAGGCTCCCTGCTGAACAGAGAGTCCGATGCGGGGCTCGATTCCAGGACCCTGAGATCATGACCTGAGCCGAAGGCAGAGACTTAACCCCCTGAGCCACGCAGGTGCCCCACAAATGACATATTTTAATGAGAAATAAGATATTCCCCAAAACAAGAAAAAATTGAGCAAAAAAGAAAAAGTCTTACATTTTCTAAACATCTTTAATATCTAGCTGGACTTAATATCTAGCTGGCTCTAAGCTGCTGGATTTTCGCATTTGCTTCCACATCCCATCTCTTGTGATTTGGTGTGTAGTTTGAAGTGCATGAAAATATCTGTCCTCAAAGAAATATATAGCAGGAAAAGGGAGGAGTATTTTATTTTATTTTTTTAAGATTTTATTTACTTATTTGACAGGGATCACAAGTAGGCAGAGAGGCAAGGCAGAGAGAGAGGAGGAAGCAGGCTCCCCGAGGAGCAGAGAGCCCGATGTGGGGCTCAATCCCAGCACCCTGGGATCATGATCTGAGCCGAAGGCAGAGGCTTTAACCCACTGAGCCACCCACGCGCTCCAGGGAGGAGTGTTTTAGTAGCTCTTTTCAGACTATTGTGGACATTCTTTGATATTACTCCAAAATTACTCAAGTGGTAATTTTTATTTTTTTATTATTATTTTTAAAATATTTTATTTATTTATTTGACAGAGAGAGAGAGAAAAGGAACACAAGAAGGGGGAGTAGGAGTGGGAGAAGCAGGCTCCCTGCCGAGCAGGGAGCCGGATGCGGGACTCAAACCCAGGACCCTGGGACCATGACCCAAGTCGAAGGCAGATGCTTCACGACTGAGCCACCCAGGTGCCCCTCAAGTTGTAATTTTTAAAAAGTTAGTTACAATATAGAGTTTAAATCTATATCAATATACTTGTCATATTCTGTTACCTTAATACCCATTGGTCTATTGAATGGACCTTTACCCATGCAGAATTTGTAACCTCATGCACTGATTCACTGACTTATGCAGATCTTTCAAATGTTGACTGATTTCATCATACAATATCAAAATATCATATTCATTTACTTCATCACTGACTTTATTAAGAAAAGTTTTACATAGAATTTTCCAAAATTCCAATTTTTGCTTGAAACTTCAAATTTTATCATTGGCAAGAAATACTGTTGGTTGTTTTCCTTGAAGTGACAGGCTTGCTTTGTTTATTTCTGAGAAAATGTTTGCCAAATACTCAAGTCTGAATAACCATAGTCTGTCAGTTGTTCTTTCAAATAAAAATGCTACTCTATGACAAAAGTGGCTAGTTCAGGGACACCTGGGTGGCTCAGCGGGTTAAGCCGCTGCCTTTGGCTTGGGTCATGATCCTAGGGTCCTGGGATCGAGTCCCGCATCGGGCTCTCTGCTCGGCAGGGAGCCTGCTTCTCCCCTCCCCTCTCTGCCTGCCTTTCTGACTACTTGTGTGATCTCTGTCAAATAAATAAATAAAATCTTTAAAAAAAAAAAAGTGGCTAGTTCAACTTGAAACTCAATTGTACCAATGCTTTTGCTCAAGACAACCATTGTACTGCTGTGTGTAGCGGAAACACTTTATATATCCCTCCCATTTTGTCTCAGGGAATATTGAGAAGACAAGGCCGAAAGGGTCAGCATTTAATGCAATTAATAATTTTCACTGATTTATCAAAGACGGTCTTGGGGCACCTGGGTAGCTCAGTCAATTAAGCGTCTGTCTTCCTCTTGGGTCATGATCCCAGGGTCCTGGGATGGAGCCCTGGGGTAGGTTCCTTGCTCAGCGGGGAGCCAGCTTCTCCTCCCTCTGCCTACTGCTCCCCCTGCCTGTGCTCTGTCTCTCTCAAATAAATAAAATCTTTAAAAAAGAAGAAGGCATTCTTAAGTGAAAATGACTCTTTTCTTGTCTTCCTTCCCCCTCTTTCATCCTCACCCCCTCTCCTTTTCTCTTCTGTCTCCTTCCTCCCCTTTCCCCTTCCTGTCCTTTTCCTCCTCTTCCTCCTTTTTTGCTGCAAGTGTGTGGTGGAAAAGAATACAGTGACCGCTACTACAGTTTGATGCCACTGCCTTGCTCTATACTAAGGCTACCACAGTTTTACCCACTACCAGTGAAAACAACACAGTGAAAAAGGCAAATAACATTATCAAGAAAATAGGTTTATCTTGGGACGCCTGGGTGGTACAGTTGGTTAAGCGGCTGCCTTCTGCTCAGGTCATGATCCCAGCATCCTGGGATCGAGTCCCACATCGGGCTCCTTGCTCGGCAGGGAGCCTGCTTCTCCCTCTGCCTCTGCCTGCCTCTCTGTCTGCCTGTGCTTGCTTGCTCTCTCTCCCTCTCTCTCTGTCAAATAAATAAATACAATCTTAAAAAAAAAAAGAAAGAAAGTAGGTTTATCTTTATGGAACTCCTGAAATGGTTCCAGGTACCTTCAGGGGTCTGCAGGCCCTACTTTGAGAAGCACTGCTCCAGAACAGTTTTTTTTCAGATCACTCACTTTTGTCTTCATTCTGTGCAGCCTTATGTTGTTAGTTGTCTTCTGTCTACAAATCTCATCTTCCTGATTAAGTACCATATCATTGACATTGTTGTATTCTGACCACTGTTGAAGTGCCTGGTACTTAGTACAGTTAAGGTTTATTGATGGCTGGGGCTCCTGGGTGGCTTGGTTGGCTAAGTGACTACTTTCGGCTCAGGTCATGATCCCAGGGTCCTGGGATCAAGTCCCCCATTGTGGTCCCTGCTCAGCAGGGAGTTTGCTTCTCCCTCTGCCTGCCCCTCCCCCTGACCCCCTCTCTCTCCTGCTCATGTGTTCTTTCTCTCAAATAAATAAATAAAATCCTTAAAAAGAAAAGATTTTTATTTATTTGACAGAGAGAGATCACAAGTAGGCAGAGAGGCAGGCAGAGAGAGAGAGGGAAGCAGGCTCCCCACCGAGCAGAGAGCCCCATGCGGGGCTCAATCCCAGGACCCTGGGATCATGACCTGAGCCGAAGGCAGAGGCATTGACCCACTGAACCACCCAGGCGCCCCAATAAATAAAATCTTTTTAAAAAAAAGTTTATTGGGGCACCTGGGTGGCTCGATGGGTTGGGGCCTCTGCCTTCGGCTCAGGTCATGATCCCAGGATCCTGGGATCAAGCACCGCATCGGGCTCTCTGCTCGGCGGGGAGCCTGCTTCCCTCTCTCTCTCTGCCTGCCTCTCTGCCTACTTGTGATCTCTCTCTGTCAAATAAATAAATAAAATCTTAAAAAAAAAATTTATTGATGATTGATGACACACTGACAATAGTGGTTCATGCGCACGCTTGTGTTATCACAGACCGCATCCTAGTTGGTTTTGATTTTTGCTTATGGTAGTAAGTGAGGATGATGGTTTTGGGGGCATACACTTATTCAGAGGAAGGAAAGGAGCATTTTTCATGAATGTTATAATTTTTCAAACAGTCCATGTCACCGGCAGCCATGCTGATGTGCGTGCTCTCTCTTAGCCATTCCACCACTAGTACTCAGGACACGACTTCACAAAACCAGTGAGTAAGAATTCCAGTCCAGTCTGTGATGTGTTTAAAATACTGCAATCAGGGACTCCTGGGTGGCTCATCTGGTTAAGCGGCTGCCTTCGGCTCAGGTCATGATCCCAGCGTCCTGGGATCGAGTCCCACATCGGGCTCCTTGCTCAGCAGGGAACCTGCTTCTCCCTCTGCCTGCCACTCTGCTTGTGCTCGCTCCTGCTCTCTCTCTCTGACATAAATAAATAAAATCTTAAAAAAAAAAATACTGCAATCACTAGCACCGCCAGAGGAATGGCTTCTAACAGTAAGGGCCTTGTCCAGTTTGTTGGACAAGATGAAAAGCACAGCTGAGTTTTGGACAGTTCATTAGTTCCCCTCTTGGATCACGTGAGACTTTTTAACTATGTGAGGAAATTCTGTTGCCTGGTCAATCGCAAATCCATCTCCTATAAATAGCACAATGCCTGTGTTTTGCACCCTTCACACCCTTACTCTTTATTGTTAGAAATTGTATAGTGGTGGAATCACCCCTAAAGCCAGCAAGGGGAAGTGAAATTGTTCAGAAAATTTATTGCTGGGAGTGATACCTCGTTTTCAGTATGGGATCCTACTTCTCTTTTTGTAGATACATTTGCTGAGAATAACTCATCACATGTGTGATGCAGTGGTAATAAAGACAGGCCAAGAAAGTAGGAAAGGGTCCACAATATACATTCTTTTAACATGGTTAAGATTTAGATTTGAACTTGTTGAGTAGTAGGTATGTTCAGGCCTCTTCCCCATCAAATAGCCTATCCAATGTGACTATTTCACTAGTAGTCCTTCCTGGGAGAGGAGATGTCTGATTAAGGGAGCCTCTAGCCACACAGAGAATGTGGCTAATGCCACTGAGAAGCTTGATTTTTAATCTTATTTAATTTTAATTTACTTAAATTTAAATTTGAACACAGAGTCTCAGTTTAGTTACAGGAAGGCTTAATTATGTTTGGAAAAACCTGGGTATGTTAACCTACTTTTTCAAAAGCAAATTTCATGAAATCTAAATACCAATCAAGTATTTCCAGCGAAGATTTAGTGACTCAATTGAGATGTATTGCAAATGTAAAATTCTTATCAAATTTCAGTGACTTCATGTGATAAAAAAAGTAAAATATCTCAATAAATTTTTATACTGATGACATGTTGAAATGGTAATACTTGAATATATTGGGTTATTACAATTTGTTTAACTATTTCCTTTATTTATTTGTTTGTTTGTTTGTTTATTTATGTTATGTAATCTATATGTGCAATGTGGGTCTTGAACTCATGACCCCAAGATCAAAAGTCACATGCTCCACTGATTGAGCTAGGTGGGCACCTCTATGTTAGACATTTCCTTTTACTATTTTTATTGTTGTTGCAGTTCAACAAATAATTTGAAGTTACATATGTGGCTCTTACGTTTCCACTGGACCACCCTACCCTAGGTCACTTAGAAGACATTACTCACATGGGTAGAGTAAGAAGGCAGATGAAAAATTATTATGTCTTAATGTCATGCTCATTATATGAGATATAGATTTTCTCAAAGAAATTAATACCCCAAAATTTATTATGCACCTGATCAGAGTACTTCCTCAAAGGCTTCTATATTAAATATTGTTTTAAAATTCTGTATTATTCAATGTCAGATCTACTTTGTGTCCAATTTGCATTCTGGGAATTTTTTTTTTTTTTACTTTATTTTTTAGAGCAGCTTTAGGTTCACGATCAAATGAGCAGAGAGTTCCCATATACTCCTAGCCCCACACATGCACAGACTGTCCCACTATTTGCATGAGAGTGGCACATTTGTTATAATCATTGAACCTACTTTGGTACATCTTATTACCCAAAGTCCACAGTTTGCATTAGGGTTCATTTTTGGCATGATATATTCTATAGGAATATACAAGGAGTCTTTTTTTTTTTTTAACATTTCACTTATTCATTTGACAGACAGAGATCATAAGTAGGCAGAGAGGCAGGCAGAGAGAGAGAGAGAGGAGGAAGCAGGCTCCCTGCCGAGCAGAGAGCCCGATGCGGTGCTTGATCCCAGGATCCTGGGATCATGACCTGAGCCGAAGGCAGAGGCTTCAACCCACTGAGCCACCCAGGTGCCCCACAAGGAATCATTTTTTTAAATATATGTTACATATGATATTTCTGCTTTTCCATTATTATATTTGATTTAAAAATGGAATTGAAATAATACTGATTAATACTTCGATAATACTGTTGAAATAATCTGATTAAAACATCAGATTATTGAAGAAAATTTGAAAATATAAAAAAGTATTTTAGAAAAAAGAAAAGCAGGGGTGGTTGGATGGCTTAGTTAGTTAAGCCTCTGCCTTTGGCTCAGGCCATGATCCCAGGGTGTGGGGATTGAGTCCCACATTGGACTCTTTGCTTGGCAGGGAGACTGCTTCTCTCTTTCCTTCTGCCCCTCCTCCGCCTCACCACTTGTACTCTCTCTTGCTCTCTCTCTCTTAAATAAATAAATAAATAAAATCTGAAAAAAAATTAAGAGAGAAAGAAAGAAAATTAGAAATTTTTCTAAGTTCTTCACACTTAGAAAAAATATCAATTTACAATTTATAGTCAGTTTCTTTTCTCTGTGGGTATAAGTGTATGTTATGATTATTCTGTAACAGAGTTTAATAACTCTCTTTAATCACTTTATGAATATTTGAGCATTTTCTAATATATTTTTGAAACTGAATAAATAACTGAATTATTATCTCATTAAGTATATGCCATTATTTATTTTATCAACCCATATTATTCTGACACATACATTTCTTTTACATTTTTATTATTTGCCTTGGACATATAAGACTGTGTCCTAAGGAATTGCTGAGTCAAAGGGTAAGAGCATTAAAACTTTGGATATTGAATTGTCAAATTGTCAACCAAAATTATTATATATGAGAGTGCCATTTTTGCAACATCCTTTCCAAAACTGAGTATTATAATTTTAAAAATATCAATTTGAGAGGCAAACACTTGCTGTTTTATTTCGTTTTTATAATTTATTTACTTATTTGTTTTTAATGTAATCTCTGTGCCCAACATGGGGCTTGAACTCATGACCCCGAGATCAAGAGTTGCATGCTCTACTGAGGAAGCCAGCCAGGTATCCCCAAAACTTGCTGTTTTATTTTGCATTTTTGATGATGAATGATATTGAATGTTAAAAAATATGTACCAAACAAAAATGTTTCTTTTGAGGGTATGTGGCTGGTCGCATGAAACTCTTGATCTCTGGCTTTTGAGGTCAAGCCCCACATTGGGTAGTAGAGGTTACTTAAAAAATAAATAAAAATTGGAGCACCTGGGTGGCTCAGTGGGTTAAAGCCTCTGCCTTCCGCTCTGGTCATGATCCCAGGGTCCTGGGATCAAGCTAAGCCTCTGCCTTCTGCTCTGGTCATGATCCCAGGGTCCTGGGATCAAGCCCCGCATCTGGCTCTCTGCTCGGCAGGGAGCCTGCTTCCTCCTCTCTCTCTGCCTGCCTCTCTGCCTACTTGTGATCTCTGCCAAATAAATAAATAAAATCTTTAAAAATAAGTAAATAAATAAATTTAAAAAATTAAAATTAAGAAAAAAAAATTTTTTTGAATGGTCTATCCATGACCTTTACTTATTTTTTTGGTGTGTAGGTATTTACCTTTTCTTATTATTTGTTCTTATGTTCCTATGGTCAGATATAAGGATATGAAACCATTACCTGCCATTAATCCTGAAAATTATTTTTCTATCTTTACCATTGGCTTTTAATTGTGTTTATAGCAGATGTGCTTTTAATCTTTTTTCTTTGTTGTTTCTTCTTTATCTACATTACAATCTGATAAATATTTACTTATATTTTAAAATAGATCTTTATTTACTCATTCTATTTTATTTGGGATTGATTTTGGTATATTTATAAGGTAGAAGATCTGATTTTTTAAAAAAGATTTTATTTATTTGACAGAGATCACAAGTAGGCAGAGAGGCAGGCAGAGAGTGAGGAGGAAGCAGGCTCCCTGCCGAGCAGAGAGCCCAATGAGGGGCTCCATCCCAGGACCCTGAGATCATGACCTGAGCCAAAGGCAGAGAGGCTTAACCCACTGAGCCACCCAGGCCCCCTCTAATTTTTTTTTTTTTCAAATAGTTAACCAATTGTTCTACCATCATTTTTAAAAAATTTTTTAAAGATTTCATTTATGTAATTGACAGAGAGAGAGAGACAGTGAGAGAGGGAACATAAGCAGTGACACTGAGAGAGGGAGAAGCAGGCTTCCTGCTGAGCAGGGAGCCCAGTGAGGAGCTAGATCCCAGGCCCCTGGGATCAGGGCCTGAGCCCAAGGCAGATGCCTAATGACTGAGCCACCCAGGCACCCCTCTACCATTATTTATTAAATAAGCCATCTTCCCTACTTTTAAATAGTGATAGCTAAAAAAAAAAGAATAGTGATAGCTTTCACACATGCTGAATTCTTACCTGTTTTATATAATGGTTATTTCTCTCCCATTCATCTGTTCTCGTTTTCACATTGAGATCTTAATTTATGCAATTTGTAAATTAATCGGGCGCGGGGGGCAAGGGGGGCGACTAACATCTTTGTAACTATCCAGTTACTTTAGAGGATAAAAGTAAGAGAAGGTTTTATGTATGTGTCCTTTCCAATTGGACTATGTAATTTGTTTTGTAGAATATATGTGACATTTCATAGTTATTGTACTTCAAAAAAACAATAGGTATGTTTTTGAGAAGTACTCATCATTGTCTAATATTAGGGAATGGATTTTGAATAAAGAGAAGGCAGAAAGAGGGCACTGATGTATAGGCATCAAGGAAATTGACAACTTGCAATGGACTTTCTGAATAAAGAAAAACTAATGAAAGAAGGAAAATGAGAAATAAACAAGGGAACAAATAAGTAAAAAGAAAAGCAAAAAGTAGATTAAGAGCAGATTATGAAAAAGCTGAATTTGTAAAAGAAAAAAAGCAGAGGAAGAGAGTAAATGTTTGATGTAAGTTGAATTCATTTATCCATGTATTTATTTATTTACTCATTTATTCATTTAAGATAGGCCCAATGTGGGGTTTGAACTTGACCCTGAGATCAAGACCTGAGCTGAGATCAAGAGTCGGATACTTAACTGACTGAGCTACCCAGGCATCCCTAAGCTAAAATAATTTAAACACAAGAAAGCTGGCACAGAGGTACTTTTAATGTTTATGTTAACCCATAAATGAAGAAGGAACTAAAATATAAAGGGGAAAAAAAGCTTCTGTTTTAGAAGCTTCAATTTAATACATTTAAAGAAATAGTTTTCTTGTAAAATGTACACTTTGTCTTTGGAATTATTTTTTTTAAAACCACGTACCTAAGTTTCTATATGTAGTTCATCATTTTGAAGCTTGTTCATCATGCTTTATAATTTAATACCTGAAAATCCCTGGACTTATTGAAGTAGCTTTTATTTGATAATAGTGAATTGTATTCATTATTTCTGGGCAGCTTTTTACTGTAAGATCTATTCATTTGCAAAAAAAACCCAAAAACCTTATGTGGTTAAAAAAAAAGTATACAGACAGAAATTACTAATATTTAGGTATATAGGAAAAATAACAGGATACTTCAAGGCTATGTTTAAAGAAAGGGCAGTGTAGAGCCTGGAATTAGGTGTCCCCATCAAGAATGCAAGTGCAGATTCCCACATTTCTTCCTGAAGGTGGCAGTATTTCAGTGACTAAAACAGTGAGGACAAGAGCTCTCCGAGATCACTGAAGGTGTCATTTTGTGATACGAAAGTCCCTCTAGCAAGGCTTTTCTTAGTTTGATTCATATGTCTGTAAGGACACGTGCTGCCTGTTGGCTGACAAATGGCTCCCTAGGACGAGGACTTTGGAGAGTAAGATAGCATTTTATTTGCTCAGATATTGGGGAAAACAAATGTTGGCATTGGAGAGAAATAAAGGAATACATTATTAAATTAAAATATAGAGCGAAGTAGAAAATGTAAAGAGATGAGAAGCAGAATGATGTGTTCTGTGATTTTCAGGTACCCTCTTTACTGAGTGAGGGGCTGTTTAATCCATCTTGTTATTTTTCTTAAGACACAAGCAAAAATTTCAAAATGTTTGGTAGTTACAGTGACTATATAAACACAGCTTTATTTTTGTCAGTAATTAACACATTGCCAAAAAAAAGTAAGAACATTAACAAATTTTGGAACAAATATATTAACAATCAAAAGAAAATTACTTTTATGGCCAACAGACACATGAAAAATGCTCAACATCACTGATCCTCAGGGAAATGCAAATCAAAACCACAAGGAGATATCACCTCACATCAGTCAGAATGGCTAATCCCAAAAGACAAGGAATAGCAGGTGTTGGAGAGGATGTGGAGTAAAGGGAACCCTTGTGCACTGTTGGTAGGAATGTAAATTGGTGCAGACACTGTGGAAACCAGTATGGAGTTTCCTCAAAAAATTAAAAATAGAATTACTATATGATTCAGTAATTCCATTGCTGGCTATTACCAACCCACCTACCAAAAAACCCTCCACTAATTTGAAAAGATATGTGTACCCCCATGTTTATTGCAACATCATTTACAATAGCCAAGATATGGAAGCAGTCCAAGTGTCCTTTGATAGATGAACAGAGAAAAAAGAGGTGGTGTATATATATACAATGGAATATTACCCAGCCATAAAAAAGAATGAGATCTCTCCATCTGTGACAAGGATAGACCTTGGGGTATTTTGCTAAATGAAATAAGTCAAACAGAGAAAGAGAAATACCATATGATTTCACTTATATGTGGAATCTAAAAAAAAAACAAAGCAAACAAGCAAAATTTAGACTCTTAAATACAGAGAACAAACTAATAGTTGCCAGAGGGGAACATGGGTTTGGGGGGGAGCCAAAATAATAAGAGGGATTAAAAGGTACCAACTTCCAGTTATAGAATAAGTAAGTCACATACATGAAAAGGACAGCACAGGGAAGAGTGGATAACATTGTAATAATGTTGTATAGTGACAGATAGTGACTTCACTTATGGTGATTACTAAGTAATATACAGAGTTGTTAAATCAATATGCTGTACACTTGAAACGAATATAACAAGGTATGTCAATTATACTTCAAAAATAAATAAATAAATAGATTAATTAATTTAAAAAATCAAATTTACATTTTAAACAGCAAACTTGAAGAGGAGAATGTGTATGTATCTATGTGTATATGTATTAATTAACATATGGAGAAGCAAACACACATAAATAACAGAAGTAAATGTAATAAGCAAAACTGATCTAAAAAAGGAACCACTATTTAATTCTATTGTGGTATTTTAAATAATCAATAAACATTAACAGTATTGAGTGTTGTTTAGGGGTTAATTCATTATTCATTCTTATAGGTCAAGACCACATTAAAGTGAATGTGGAGTGGCTGGCTGATACTTAATATATTTGGATTATAGTTTTGTTTTTTTTTAAGATTTTATTCATTTATTTGACAGAGAGACCACAAGTAGCAGGCAGAGAGAGAGAGAGAGAGGGTGAAGCAGGCTCCCCGCCGAGCAGAGAGCCCCAGGGCTCAATGCGCGGCTTGATCCCAGAACCTGGAGATCATGACCTGAGCTGAAGGCACAGGCTTAACCCACCGAGCCACCCAGGCGCCCCTGGATTATAGTTTTTACAAAGGAATTTGAAGTTGTAAAGCCACAAGGGATGCTGGGAATTGTAGTCCTCTGAAAGTTGTCATCAAGAATAGAAACTGATTTCTTGTAGTTGTAGTAGCATGGTATTTTATTCAGTTGACATATCTAAAAATTCTCTTGAAAATAAAATATTTCTATTTCAGACTTTCATAAATTCAGTGTCACCTCAGTAGAATTTTAAGTGCTTTTATGTTTAATTAAACCAGTTTTAGCTTTCCTCTCCTTTCTGTCTCACTAAATAAATTGGGGCAATTTATGCACATATTCCATTTATGAATACAGTTTCACAAAGTTTTTGCTGTTTTTTCAAGGTCCCAGTCACTGCATTTATAGACACTTTAGGTATATTTTCTCATACATGCCGATCTCTGGTGAATTAATACTGTCTTTTTTCTTTTTAAGAGTTTATTTATTTAACAAACAGAGATGACAAGTAGGCAGAGAAGCAGGCAGAGAGAGAGGAGGAAGGAGGCTCCCTGCTGTGCAGAGAGCCCGATACAGGACTCGATCTTAGTTAGGGCTGTGAGCCGAAGGCAGAGGCTTTAACCCACTGAACAACCCAGGTGTCCCTTAATACTGTCTTTTCTCGAATCACAGATACTTACTGGATGCTACCTTTTCTAGTCTATATAATCAATACCTATTAGATTGATGCACACTCTTTTCAGAAGAAACTACTTTATTAAATCGTTCATCCTTTTTAAATAGCAGTTTTAAGTTCACAGCAAAATTAGGCAGAAAGTACAGGGTTCCCATATTAACCCCACCTCTGCTCATACCCAGCCTCTGCCACTATCACATGATGCACTTGAGAGGTACATTTGTTACAGTCAATAAAACTATATTAATATAGCATTATCATCCACAGCCCATTTTTTATATTAGGGTTCACTCTTGGTACTGAACACTTTATGGGTTTTGACAATGTGTGACCCTCCCTCCTGTTCCTTGTATAATTGTTGTCATTCATTTCACTTATACCTAAGTATATATATGTCTATGCATAAATATATACACATACATAAAGTATACAAAATCAAGTACATAGTTGCTGCTATTATTTTGAGCCAATTGTCATTGGTTAGGTCAATTTTGGGTAAGGAAAATAGGTTTTCATGTTACCTTCACTTATTCATTCTCTGATGTACTTCCTTTCTTTATGTAGATCCATGTTTCTGACCTATAAATTTTTCCTTCTTTCAGGAAAACTTCCTTTAACATTTCTTGCGCAGGTCTACTGGGAACAAATCTTCATTTTTGTCTGAGAAAATCTGTATTTTTCTTTTGCTGTTGAAGGATAATTTCACAGGGTACAGAGTTCTGTGTTGGTGATTTTTTTCTCTCAACACTTTAAATATTTTTCTCTACTATTCTTGCCTGCCTGGTTTCTGAGGCAAGTAGGATATAATTTTTATCTTTGCTTCTCTATAAGTAAGGTATTTTTTCCCCCTCTGGCTTTGTCCAATATTTTTTTCTTTATTTGTGATTTTCTGTAGTTTGGAAATGATATGCCTAGATATGTTTTTTGGCATTTATTGTGCTTGGTGTTCTCTAAGCTTCCAAGATTTTTTTTTGTATTTCATATTGTGTTTTATTGTATATGTACTACACATTATATATGTACAGAATGTTATATTGTCTATTTGTATACTGTAATACATACATAAATTTCTCCCAATGAATCTCAAATATCAATGCATTTTTAGCAAGTAACTTACAATTATAAATTGATATAACACTGATAATTGGATGCTATTGGATACTATTGGATCCTATTCACCACTGGATAGTATTATATCCATTCTCACCATTGGATACTATTATATCCATTCTCCTGACAATTGTGGTCTTCTCAACATTAAGTTGGGGGAAATTCTCAATCATTACTGTTTCAGTATCTTTCTTTTTCATCTGATATTTCCATTATATGTATGGTACAACCTTTGTAGTTGTCCCACAGTTCTTGGGTGTTCTGTTCTATTTTTTTCTTTTTCTCTTGCTTCTCCCACTATTATCATATCCTCAGGCTTAGGGATTCTTTCCTTAAAAATGTCCAGTCTACTTATGAGCCCATGAAAGACCTTTTTTATTTCTGTCATACTGGTTTTGAACTTTAGCATTTCATTTTATTTCTTTCTTAGAATTTCTATTTCTCTGCTTACATTACCCATTTGTTCTTGCATGTTGTCTACTTTTTCCATTACAGCTTTAGCACATTAATCATAGTTGTTTTAAATCTCCAGCCTGATAATTCCAACATATATGCCATATCTGACTTTGGTTCTGATGCTTGCTCAGTCTCCTCAAACTCTATCATTTGCCTTTTAGTATGCCTTGTAGTTTTTTTGTTTTTTTTTTAAGATTTTATTTATTTATTTGACAGAGATCACAAGCAGGCCGAGAGGCAGGCAGAGAGAGAGGAGGAGGCAGGCTCCCTGCTGAGCAGAGAGCCCGATGCGGGGCTCGATCTCAGGACCCTGAGATCATGACCTGAGCCGAAAGCAGAGGCTTTAACCCACTGAGCCACCCAGGCGCCCCGCCTTGTAGTTTTTTTGTTGAAATCCAGACATGATGTACTGAGTAAAAGGAGGATAGTAAATAGGACTTTAGTGGTATGGTGGAAGGTGTGGGAAGAGGGAGGGGAATCCTTCTGTAGTCCTACAACTAGGTCTCAGTCTTTTGATGAGCCTACACCCTTGGATTGTGACCCTTACCAGTGTTTTTCAATTTTTTTCCCTTCTTAGCTGGGACAGAATAGCTAGAGGAAGTGGAATTCTGTATTTCCCTTCCCTCATGTGGAAGGCTAGATTGGAACTGAAATTCAGTATTTACCTCCTCCAGTTAGGTTTGGTCTTGACAAAACCCTAGCAGGTTAGACTCTGGTAAAATGGTTTCCCTTGAGAACAGGCCTTCTTAAGAAAAACAGAAATGTCTTGGTCTATTTTTAAATGGTTATTTTCCTCTCTCCCAGCCTGGAGCATGAGCGGATACTGTGAGGACCTGGTAGATTTCCTGGAGACAAAACTCATAAAAGTTTGTCACCCAGCTCCTCACCAAGACTGGATCTCTCTGGAATGTTAAACTCTCAGATGTATCCGCCCTAAGCTTCCAGCAATCTGTCAGTTATAGTTCAGGTTTCCCTACTCTGGCTCTGGTTCCCTTGAGGATTTCTGCTCTGGGATTTCTGTTCCTGTAAGTTGTGACTCTTTTCATTGCCTGTCTCTCAAATTTAGGGGCAGCATTTTGTTCTGTGACCTCACTTCTCTTTTGGCTCTAAGAAGAGTTGTTGATTATTTTTTAGTTTGCTCATCTTTTTACTTTTTGTCAGAATGGAGCGCTCCCAAGGTCCATTCCTGATGGACTTGGGAGTCTCCAATTCTTTTCTTTTCTTTTTTCATTTCTCTTCTTCCTTCCTTCCTTAATTCTTTCCTTCCTCTCTTTCTTTCAAATTTTATTTATTTGACAGGAAGAGAGAGACATAGCGAAAGAGGTAACACAAGCAGGGGAGTGGGAGAGGGAGAAGAAGCAGGCTTCCTGCTGAGCAGGGAGCCCAATACAGGACTCATCCCAGGACCCTGAGACCACGATCTGAGTAGATGGCAGGTGCTTAATGACTGAGCCATCCAGGCGCCCCTCTTCCCTTTTTTTTTTAAAGGTTTTATTTATTTATTTGACAGAGAGACAGTGAGAGAGGAGACACAAACAGGGGGAGTGGGAGAGGAAGAAGCAGGCCCCCCGCCGAGCAGGGAGCACGATCCCAGCACCCCGGGATCATGACCTGAGCCGAAGGCAAACGTTTAACCACTGAGCCACTCAGACACCCCCCCCTTCCCTTATTTTTTTTTAAAATCTTTTTATTTATTTATTTGATGGGGAGAGAGAGAGAGAGATCACAAGTAGGCAGGCAGAGAGAGGTGGGGGGGGGCAGGCTCCCTGCCAAGCAGAGAGCCCCATGTGGGGCTCGATCCTAGGACCCTGGGATCATGACCTGAGTGGAAGGCAGAGGCTTAACCCACTGAGCCACCAAGGTGCCCTCCCTTTTTTAATCACAAATGTGAGTCTGCTATGCAGGGAAATTGATGCACTATCAATATATTCACTTAGTTTTTACAGCTAATGTTCTGTATTGGAGAAAAACATTAATGTGGTATAATCTTTACATTCTCCTGAGATGCAACAGAAGAGAAAAAGAAACACAGAGTAATTTTATATTCATATCAATAGGTAAAACCTGAGGTATGCAATATTCCAACTTTGTGAATCGCTCACTATGTAGGTGTAGTTTTGAAGGGATTGTGAAATATTAATGTAAATACCACCTCAAACATAAACAAAATGCACTCTTGTCCCAACCGTACCCTGACTCCTTTCTAGCACTCTCACTGTTAGCAGTGTAGAACACAGCTTCGTGGTAGAAGGGACATGAAAAGAACATGCTGCCAACATTTCTTTTTTGGGTTCCTTCTTTGAAGTGTCAAAAAGAATTTTTGTTAAGTTCTTACAATAAAAAATGCTCCAAATTGCATTGTAGGTAAACACTCTCAGGCCAGCCATATGTAGCAACAGCCTTAAACATCTTCATGCCATTTTGTCTAGTTATTCCAGTTACAAAGTTATTCATCATAATATCATTTATGGCAGCAAGATAACTAACATTAGGGCAATAGGAACCCCCTTCAATTTTTTTCTATCTGTTTGGTGGAAAGTCAAGCAGCATTGAATAACCTTGAAAATGTTTGTCTTCCATGCCGTTAGCTTTGTTATCTCTTCTTTGATCCCTTGACAAAGGCTAATTTCATTCACCTGTGAACTTTTACATTATTTTTGAACATTACATCCATCAGATTACAGAAAGTGTAAAATTATCTTGTTGGTGTCCGTTAAATTATGAACTTGTTGAAGTGAGGGACTTTGCCTTTCTCATCTCTGTTTTTCTTGAACGTGGTGTATAGTACTAGGTTCTTTAAAAAAATACAGATTAAAAAACAAAGAGGCAAACAGAAAAATCAAAATCCCTTGAAGGAATTTCAGTTATCATGGTGCAGTTAAATAACACCTGTCCCCCAAAAACATGATTCAAGTTTCATTTAATGCATTATGTTAAAAGTGACTAATTGCATAAGTACAAACTATGCTGCTTGCTCTTTGCTCTTTCCTAAATAGGAGAGGCACATGATGATCAGTGACAAGTCACATCACTGCTTTCAAAGATAGACTGGTCACTCAATATGTGTTACTCAGTTTAGGCATGGACAGCAAAGCATGTAGTTGTGTTGTCTCCTTGTCTTCCAGTGATAAATCCACATGACTTTTTTTTTTTTCCAAAAAGAGGGAATTGGTTAAAAAAACGAACATGCAGAAAAACAAAGATCACATCTAGACAGGGATATGAGAGAAATAATTGTCCACAGAATGTCTGTACTTCTGCTGTTCAAGAGATTCGAGATGTGAAGCCAGAGTAAAATAATGACTGTGAACTTGTAGACATATATCAGGCTCTTGGTTGTGATGACAAAAATGGAGATGTCCCAGAAGAAGTGATGCTGGCAAAAAGCTTCACTAAATGAGCTTTGGAAATACTTATGACATTAAAAGTACAAAGGATCAAATGTTGGAAACTGATTCACATTCAGAAAGGAGCATCAGATTCACCAAGGCATAGCTACAATGTTGGCTTCATACCATCAGTCAACATGATGAGAAGGCAAGCACCATTCAAGCTCATCTTGATAAGCTTTTTTTTTACAAAGAAATAGAACACTTCATTTTTCAATGTTTCAGATCATCATGCATTAAGTAAATGCTAGTTTTACTATTTTTTCTATTTTTCCATATGTTTATAACTGATAATAAGAGTTCTTAATGTTTTGACAAAAACAGGAAACTTTTTCACTAGGCTTTTAACTTTTAGCAGTGTTCATGCTAATTTAGATTCTGTCACCCAAACTAAGTTAAATTACTTGCATTACTCTGCATATAATGTTGGGTATAAAGCAAAATATATAATAGTGTGCTCATTACAATCATTATTATTACTGAATTTAAAAACATCACCACCAAAAACATGATAATATTCCCATAATAATAATTTATTTTAAAAATTACCCATCAACTTTGATTATGAAACTACACTCCTTTTCTAGTTACAAAATAAATGGATAAAATAGAAAAGACAAGAAGCTGAGTTGGAAAACATTCAGAGTAAAGATTAAAAAAAAAAAAACCAGAAAACTTTGTGTGCACAGCATTTGATTCTGTAGTTAGGTGAAAAATCCCAGCATTGGTTCTCCTTCCATCTTGAATCTGCTGTCTTTGTGATCAGTGATCCTCATTCCCAAACTTTTCAGCCTCTTTCCATCTCTTCAAACTAAATAGAAATTTGATTTCTCCTGTGTGGCCTGCTCTCTGTTGCTTCTTGATTTTTCTACTGAGTGTGTGCCCTGTGTGGGCTGGTCATCAAGAAATAGGTCCTCTGCCTTCCTTTGCCTCCTTTTCCAGTCTGGTTTCTTGTCCACCAATATCAGGATTAAACAATATCTTAACATTGCTGTATCTGGTCATGTTCATACTATCTCTTTAAGGCAGCAGATGTGTTTTTTGAAAAAGCTCTTAAATGGAAGAATGTCAGAGTTAGGTGAAGAACCAAATGGAGGAGACTGGAGACCCATCTGACATGGTTTCGAGTGGGACCCCTGGGGCCTCTGCCTGCAAACCAGAGTGCTCAGAGCACAGTTGCAACATCCCTGGCTCAACTCACTGATTATTCATTGCCTACATGTGTAGGTTTTCCTACCATTTTAAGATCCCTTTTAAAGGCCAGGTGCATGTCTTTCCTCCTTTGAACCTTAATAAAGCACATTCAAAAGTGGTTTTTAAGCAGAGGTTTTACTATGCGAAGATAGAAACTTTAGTGTCTCTAATTTCCACTTACATGATCTGGCCAAGTGGACAAGACATATTTAGTTTGGGTTTCACCAAAGATCAGTGCCATTGTATTACAAGGCTAAAGCTGGTGTTTCAAACTAGTTGCATGAATGAAATTTCGGCAATGTACTTGGGGCCGAGCGACAGAGATGTGTATTTTAAATAGCCATATCTGGCTTTACAGGTGTCATGAGACTTTCAAATATGCACCAACCACAGTTACTTTCCTATGAGATGCACTATAGATAGGAGAAGGCTGTTTTCTTTAATAAGCTGCTATTTTGTTTTCTAAGATTTTTCTATCCATAGCAAAGTCATCTAATAGGAGAATTCATAATAAAAACCTACTTACATTACGAAGTGATATAATGTATCTTTTAGACCTTTATCTTTGAGAAAATATATAATACAAGGATAAAGAGGAGAGTTCAGTAATAGTTTGCCCCTAGAGTCTACCAGGAGAAGCAGTTTTGGAACTCTAGGAATAGGAAGGATATATATTTTAAAAGTTTTACCCATGATTAAAATAACAAAGTGCACTTCAAATGTTATTGATTATATTGAATATTCTCTTAGAGTTTTATTTTATTTTTAGATTTTTATTTATTTGATAGACAGAGATCACAAGTAGGCAGAGAGGCAGACAGAGAGGGGAAAGCAGGCTCCCTGCTGAGCAGAGAGCCCAATTCGGGGCTCGATCCCAGGATCCTGAGATCATGACCTCAGCCAAAGGCAGAGGCTTTAACCCACTGAGCCACCCAAGTGCCCCATCTCTTAGACTTTTAAATTGGAAGTTTTTTGCTGTTGTCTTTGTTGTTGTTTTTATCTTACTAGCAACGCTATTTTAGACCAGTTGGCTCTATTGGTGCTCCACTCAGATTTTTCTAAAGCACTAGCTTTGAATTTCATTATATAATAAAATAAATAACCTCCTTCTTCTGCTTCTAACACACTTAGAGCCTGAAGCAATATAAATAATATTTAACCACATTTTCTGGGAATAAATAGCTCATGCTGTGAAAGTATTATAATGATTTGGGAATACTAAAGTTTTGGTGAGAAGGAAGTATAGTGCAGTGTTGTGTTCTCTAACCTTTTTTTTTGACTGAATACTCCCCAATACCACTGTTTTTAAGTGTAGCTGCAATATATGTTTATTTATATATTTATTAATTACATAACTAAATTAGTGTACTATGTGTTATAAGGAACATTTAAAAATAGACTTAGGAAACACGTTAAATAATATTTAAGTATAATTTTATTTTATTTTACTTTTTTTTTTTTAAAGATTTTATTTATCTACTTGACAGACAGAAATCATAAGTAGGCAGAGAGGCAGGCAGAGAGAGGGGCGGAAGCAGGCTCCCCACCGAGCAGAAAGCCCATGTGGGGCTCAATCCCAGGACTCTGGGATCATGACCTGAGCCGAAGGCAGAGGCTTTAACCCACTGAGCCACCCAGGCACCCCTGATTTTATTTTACTTTTGATGGTATATTAGTACGTTAACTAGAGCACTATTATTAAATATACTTTGTTTTGAAAAAAATTAAGCACATTCTTAAATAGCATTTCAAATTCTGGTTCTATATTTAGTTTTATTACTATCTTTCTGGAAAAAAATCTCACAAGGTATGTAGATTAAAATGAAAGAAATGTATCATTGCCTAAAAAAATTAGTTGTGACAATTTTTCAGTATTTTCTACTAGTTATGTCTTTATGCAACGTTTTAGTTGAAATTTATATAGTAAATTTCCATCTTCCCTGATGACAACCAGTTCTTTTTAAAAATTAATATGAAGGTTTTATATTTTTAATGTTGGGCCCCCAATTCACCCAAACTCTTTTTAAATAGGATACAAAACTTTGTTTTCAAGTTTTTTATTGCACAGTTATGATGACAGTGTTGTTTTCAGCAACAAAACAATGGAAAATCTCCAAACACATATTTTCAAATTTCTTTTGAAATGTAGTGATTATTTCACTTGTTACCAAAACGTACTTTTTCCTCAGAAGGAAGTTCATGCATTTTCAAAAATTCTGCTAGGTAGAATACTATTCACAGCAATTTTTCATTAAGGTAGAGGTCAATAAATTAGGAACCCCTGTCACTTGTAAAAGCACAATGTGTAACATGTCCTCAAGTTTGAGAAATCTTAAGTGCTTCATCAGGATAGCTTTATCTCTAGGGAACCCTTATTTTTGACAGCTCTCCACTGTTGGCGATATATTCGAATCGTTTGGAACATTAAAAAACAAAGAAAAACCAAAATAAACAAAAACCCAGAAACCAGAAAAACTGTTTCTAGGCTTCATCCCTGGAGATTCTGATTTATCTGACATGGGGTGGGCCTCAAGTGGTGGTGGTTCTCAAAAATATCCCAGGTCATTCTCACAGATAGTCAGGATTGAGAACCACTGGTATGTGTAGAAGAAAGATTTTTTTTTTTTAAAGATTTTATTTATTTATTTGTTAGAGAGAGAGAGAGAGAGCGAGCACAGGCAGACAGAGAGGCAGGCAGAGGCAGAGGGAGAAGCAGGCTCCCTGCCGAGCAAGGAGCCCGATGTGGGACTCGATCCCAGGACGCTGGGATCATGACCTGAGCCGAAGGCAGCCGCTTAACCAACTGAGCCACCCAGGCGTCCCTAGAAGAAAGATTTTTTTGGATACTTTCTATGTCATTACTGAGTATGATATGTTTTCTCTTTTAACTAGTACAATCCATAAATTCATTTAAATGGGCACAGGTCAACAGCAGTATGTCCCAGTATTCGGGAGGAGAGAAACTATTGTCACCATGTCAAATCATCCGTTTGGTAAAATCCCCACTCTTCCCTCTATTCTTGAAAATTAAAATTTAGGGGACGCCTGGGTGGCTCAGTTGGTTAAGCAGCTGCCTTCGGCTCAGGTCATGATCCCAGCCTCCTGGGATCGAGTCCCACATCGGGCTCCTTGCTTGGCAGGGAGCCTGCTTCTCCCTCTGCCTCTGCCTGCCACTCTGTCTGCCTGTGCTCGCTCTCTCTCTAACAAATAAATAAATAAAATCTTTAAAAAAAATTAAAATTTAGTTGTTTAAATAAAAAATTTAAAATTTAAAAACATTTTAGTTAGAAAACTTTTGACAAATTTAAAAGCATAAATATGAAATTTACTGTCTTAATAATTTTTAAGTATACAGTTCAGTGGTGTTGACTACATTTTGTATAACAGATCTCTAGAACTTTTTCATCTTGCAAAACTGAAACTCTAAATCCATGAAACAACTCCCCACTTCCCCCTTCCTCAGCCCCTGGCAACCAGCATTCTATTTTATATTTCCATGATTTTGACTCCTCTGGATATCTTATATAAGAGGAATCACACAGTATTTGTCCTTTTATGACCTTTTAGTTACATTATTGTTACCCTCTTGAACACCTTATTCATCATGCAGGCATCTCACAGAAGGAGGGATGGGAGAAGAAAGAAAGCCATGTTTATATACGAAACATAAATATTGGTTGGTGTTAATTTTTTATTCTTTTAAAAATGTATAAGTGAAAGTTCTAAGATTTTCTTTCTCCAGCCCCATGAGTGGTCTTGTACAACCCACCAGAGACCTCCACCATAGACCACTAGGAACATACTTCTAGTCGAACAAGTCAAGTTTATGACTCATTGCAGCAAGGGACACATGCTTTAGGAGCAGAGGTGCATTTCGGGAAAAAAGAAGTAAGAAAGATGTATTATAGGATTGGGGCGATTTTGAGGAGGCCTAAGGAAGCAGAGAATCCCTCTAGATGGGTGCTGTCAGGAAGGAGGGGCAATTCTATCATTGGGGATATTGATATACTTAGGTATAGAGAAGGTAGGGGTAAAGCTGTAATTATTTAAAAAGCAGCAGACATCATATCAGCCAGAAGAGGGGTATGTTTGGCATTTTGTGAGTTTTTCAGGGTGACCATTTGCTTAGACAAATTACGAAGTGGACTTGTGTTTTCTCACTTTACCATGGGCTCAGAGTGGCCTTGTCTGATTTTGATGCTCTGCGAGATGGTGTATATGAGATGGGAGGAATGCGTGGTCTAGCTGCTGAGGTCAGACCAGTTTGTGGTGACGCTGAGACCAAGCTGTGAGTGTCAGACCAGTTCCTGGACTTCAGGAGTCACTGTTTTCTTCTTTACCACTTTTGGAGATACATAGATTTGGAATCAGGAAACCCATGATTGAGCCTCAGGTTCACCACTATCTAGCAGTGTGATCCCGGGCCTGACCTACTCTCTGTCATTTCAGTTTATTACCTGGTACCTTCTTCAAAGCAACATGGCAAGAATTAAATGAGATAAAGCATGTAGAATGCTGAGCAGGTTAATTCTTTTTTTTTTTTTAAGATTTTTATTTATTTATTTGACAGACAGAGATCACAAGTAGGCAGAGAGATAGGAGGAAGCAGGCTCCCTGCCGAGCAGAGAGCCCGATGCCGGGCTCGATCCCAGGACTCTGGGATCATGACCTGAGTGGAAGGCAGAGGCCTTAACCCACTGAGCCACCCAGGCACCCCGAGCAGGTTAATTCTTACAGAGTGGGAACTCATGTAGCAATAAAAGCTCCTTTTTAGCTTTCTCTCATGGGAAATTCTCTTATTCATCTCAGAAACACTTATTGGGAGACTGCCATGTGCCTGTCATTGAGCTGACTAAACAAGGCACAGGAAGCCTCTGCCCTCACAACCAGAGTCTAGTATGGATGTCAGACAATCAATTAAATAGGCGTTTTAATAGAGGATGAAAGGTTCTCTGTGGGGTGACTACAGGAGTCCCTAAAATAGCCTACCAGGGCCAGGGAACCGTCTGTGGGAGAAAATGATGTTTGAGCTGATATCTAACAGATGGACAAGAGTTATCTGGGAAAGAATGCTACCAGCAGAAGGAGCAGCATAATACCCAGAGTAGCGAGAGAAAACATGGCACAACCTTCTAGTAGAAAACAAACTAAAAAACTCAGCAAGAACAGAAAGAAAGAAAAAAAAAAAACCCTCTCATTTTTTAAGTGCACACCATATAAAACAATTTATTTTCAAAACTTGCATACAATTTCATGTGCCACTGCCTAGTAATTATCACTCATTAATTAATTAATGATGGTAGAATGCTTTGAAAATACAAGTGCAGCGCATTTGCTAACAAATCGATGATTATTAGCATGATTACTGCTTCAGTATAGCCTGTTTACTCTCTGCACTTGGACTTCCAACTGTCTGCTTGCCTCCGTGTACCAAAGACAGCTGCTTCACAATAAGCTTGGCTTAATGGCTATTTTTGGCTTTTCTCTTCCCGGGTTGTGAATGAACCTAGGGATGACTAATAACGGATAGAGAAAAAAAGTGGTCTGAATGACTTACAAAGTACCTTCCCAATAAATCACTCTGCTATGTTTATTACTCTCCCAGTGTCTGATATGCTAAAACCTAGCTAAAAGTGTGGGGAGTCTGTGTCATGGGGGCATCTGATGAAGCAAATCTATCAAGGGCTATTTTTGGTTATTTCAAGATATAAATTTCCTTCTTTGGGTCCACTAAAGGAACATGACTTCTTGTGGATTCCACTTATTACCTCTACTATTTCACATAGTTTGCAGAGAAATAATGACTAAATGGAATTCAAGTACCTTGTATCATTTCCCCTAATAAAAAGAAGACTTTATTTATTTGTTTTTTTTAAGTAATCGTTACCCACAATGTGGGACTTGAATTCATGACCCCGAGATCAAGAGTCTAACTTTTGCCTGATGGAGGCAGCTGGGCACCCCATTGAAAAACATTTAATGTTATTATTGTCTGCCATAACAAAAACAAAACAAAACACCAAAAATCAGTTCTAAGGATTTTTTATTGTTGGTGAACATCTGAAAGCATTTAGTTCATAATTAAACACAAAGTGGGGTTTTTGTTTGTTTCTACAATAAATAACCAGAATGACCAGATATGGGTGGCAGCATCCTATGGATAAAAATCGCATTGGCCAATAGACATGAACTTTGAACTGGGTTAGACTGGAAATATTCCAAGGACTCTGACTGCACACCTGCAAGCTGCTACATTAAGAGACATTGCTTAGTGATAGCCACAGCAACCAATTATATTCAGGTAAGATTAGTTTTCTACTGCCAATACTAATCAAAATTCTTTGTAACAGTGCATACAAGTATTTTCTTTTGCCTTTTGAAACCCTTGACTTTTGTTCCCAAGGAGGCACAATTTGGGCCGTTGCTCAAACTGTGCTCCCCAAGTTACAGTTCTGAGACACCCAAATAAATGATTTTATTTCAGCTTTGTCTCTTTTCTTGGTGAACATTATCTTACATGGGAAAAGAGACTTTAAAGATGTGATTACTTTAAGGATCTTGAGATGGGGAGATTATCTTGGATTATCTGGATGAGCCCAGTGTAATCACAAGAGTGCTTTCCGAAGGGAAGCAGGAGGATCAGAATTAGTGGCAGGAGATGTGATGACAAAGCAGGAGGTTAGAGTGATGTAAGAAGGGGCCGTGAGCCAAGGGATGGGCAGCTTCTGGAAGCTGAAAAAAGTGACACAACGGATTTTGCCCTGAGAGCATCTACAAAGAGCCAGGCTTGCCAAAGCCTTGAATTTAGCCCAGTGAGACCAATTTTGGACTTTCTGGCCTGTGGAACCATTAAATAAACATTTTGGTTTGTTTGCTTTAAGTCACTAAGTTTGTAGCAATTTACTGTAGCAGCAATAGGTAACTATGCTGAACCCCTTTATTCCCTCCCACATAACCTAGGCTGGTGATGAATTGTATAATATATATGTATATATTTATTCTATGTATAGGTGACAGCAGCTTACAAAACCATGGTCCTGTCAAAAGTAACTTTAGGAATTAAATTTAGGTCCATCTACTTTGATTATCAGAGATTAGACTTTGGAGATCTATAAGAGGACCATTGCCTGGAGGGGGTGAGGGATGTGGTAAATTACATGTATACATACATAAGAGGGATTACCAGCTAACCAGTTTAATTGAGGTGAGGATCCAGAGGATTCAAATGGGAAGATGGGGTGGTACATTGAATCCTTTACTTCAACAGCCTTGCATGCTCAGATTTCTCTGGGATCTTAATCATAGGCTTACTTTGGCTTCAGTCATGTTGTATTCTTTTGCTGGACTCTGACATAGACAAGAAACAGAAATTATGGTGAAAACGTTTTCAGGACCATATTTGCAGAAGAGTTGGGAGTACTTATTTGCCTTTTAAATTCGTATAAATTCTTTTTTTTTTTTTTTTTTAAGATTTTATTTATTTATTAGTTAGAGAGAGAGAGAGAGAGCACAGGCAGACAGGCAGGCAGAGGCAGAGGGAGAAGCAGGCTCCCTGCCGAGCAAGGAGCCCGATGTGGGACTCGATCCCAGGACGCTGGGATCATGACCTGAGCCGAAGGCAGCCGCTTAACCAACTGAGCCACCCAGGCGTCCCTCGTATAAATTCTTAAGAAGTTCATTTGCCCAGCAGCATCTCAGTTCATTTTCCAGAAATATATAGGAAGATATTTTCTTCTAAGTAAGTACCTCTATTATATCTACAATCTCTTTTAAAATAAACACTGTAATTTCTAATACCATGATTTCTCCAATCAAAACATCTCTTGAAATATTTTAGTCAGAAAAATACCTCCTACAGCCAATTTCTGTAACTTCTGTCTTGCTGGAAGGATTAAATCTCTAGTCAGTTGTTTTTTTATTTATTAAATGTTTTGATTCTTTAAGGATTTCCACAAATTTCTGAGGCATTTTTTGTAGGAGAATTAATTTAAGATGGCAACTCATTCATATATGTACCGTAAATGGTGTCTTGGCCCAGTTTATGATATAATAGAGAAATTCATTTCAGCAGTAAAATAATTCTATCTTTGTAACACTATAAAAGCCATCTATTTCTGTCTCATTATTTCTTGGGAAATAGATCTGTTCAAATGCCTATATAAATGAATGATTAAATTATATACTAATTTTAGTTTGCAGAAAGATATTAAAAGATTTATTTTTACACTTCAACCCCTTTAAGTCCCAGGAAAATTATCATTTGAACTTATAAACTATTTTTATCCATCATGTTGACAGAATATTACTTTATACTATAATTTTTCTAATAAAGAAGACTATATGGCTTTTTAACTTTTTATAGCAGAGTGTATATGGCCCTGATCTTGCTTTCATAGTTTTATTCTGTTCTAAATTTTAAAAATTGTTTATTAATTAAAGTATAGGAAAAAGTCAATAGAAGAAACAAAAACAGGCATATAGAAGCAAAGTAAAAATTAGATTATGAAACAACAATTAACACAAATTAAAGTAGAATGACAGTAATTCATAAGCAAGCTCTTAAAGTAAATTAAAAAATTATAATTTATTATTATTTTTTTAAATTATAATTTAAAAAAGAAAAATGTCAAACACAGATTAGTGTGCTATTTTTACTAAAAAGCTTTCCTTATAAATATGCAAATCTTCAGAAATAAAGATATTAGATCTAAGAATCTGTGCAAATAACAGTAAAATAATGCTAGGTAATAGTTGGAAAACAACAAATCAAATGAAGGAAAAAGTTGATGATTAAAAATAAATGTATGGGGAGTGCCTGGCTGTCTCTGTTGGTGGAGCATTTGACTATTGATCTTAGGGTTATAAATTCTAGCCCCACGTGGGTGTAGAGATTACTTAAAAATAAAATCTTTAGAAAAACCCACAAATGTTGTACATCAAGACTACTGAAGCATATGAAAATGCTATAACATAAAATTCAGTATGAGAAGTACAACCTCACATATCGAGTAATTAGACTAATAGTTTTACTTCCTGGGTAAACAGGAACTCGGTCCCACGTATAGGTAAGACCATCCTCTTACTTTAAACCGAATTAAGTAATTTATTAAGATGAACAGACTTTCATCAAAAGAAACAAAGTGCAACAACCAAATAAAAAACAACCTACTGTGTCCTAATCCATGTTTTCAGCAATATTCAGAGATCTCTTCCAAGGCTAAGGTTTCACGATTGCCAAATAAGATAGTCTGTCACAGAAGAAGAGATCCAGTCAAATGCTTCCCAGTGGACACCTGCTTCTTGATGAAGACAAATGGTCTAGTCTGTATATAGAGCTGAATTACTTTAGAATCTTAAATACTTCACATAACTGAGGTCACTTATTAGTCTCCATTTATAGATTTGTTAAAACAGCAAGCTGGATCTTTTGGGTAGTAGGCATATTTCTAAAGCTTGTGGGCTGTATTTGTAACATACCAGAGAAAAGAATTTAGGACAGTCAGAGCCATTCAATAGCCTAGGCAAAGAAATAAATGGGGATGACTCAAAGGTCACATAAATATTGCACAAAAAACTCTGTGGGTGTATGCAAAAGAAAGCTGTAAACTGTAAAGTCACATGAAGCAAGTGTTTTATATTTCAAATATATATGTGTGTAAAATTGTAATTATGAAGAGTAATTACATTTATGACACAACTGGACTTATGAATGCAAATCTAGATATACTTTAATAAATTGCCTTAAACTCTGTCTCACAGTTTGTTTCAGTATTAGTGAGTGATAGATTACGAAAATAGAGTCATCTAAGTTAAATTTCATTTGACTAGTGCTAGAAAACTATCAATTAAGTAAGTGCTTCTTTACATATCTATAAGAAGATTCAAAGGAAGGAAAAAAATTATGAATTTAAGGGACGCCTGGGTGGCTCAGTTGGTTAAGCAG
Organism: Taxidea taxus jeffersonii; assembly: GCA_003697995.1. Taxonomy (NCBI): domain Eukaryota; kingdom Metazoa; phylum Chordata; class Mammalia; order Carnivora; family Mustelidae; genus Taxidea; species Taxidea taxus. The sequence goes on from RCUC01137176.1 coordinate 251,110, forward strand.
CTGTCTTCGGCTCGGGTCATGATCCCAGCGTCCTGGGATCGAGTCCCACATCGGGCTCCTTGCTCGGCAGGGAGCCTGCTTCTCCCTCTGCCTCTGCCTGCCACTCTGTCTGCCTGTGCTCACTCTCTCTCTGACAAATAAATAAATAAAATCTTTAAAAAAATTATGAATTTAAAAAATATTTTAAAAATCAAATATCCTTTAGTGAACATCACTTGCAACCCTTTGGATGTAATCAGTATAGAAAATCTTTTGTGTAAACACAGACACACACACTTCCCTCTAGAGGCTTCCAGATGGTGAAGGCCGATGCATCATTTACTGGAGAAAAATTTGTCAGATTTTATACCTGGAAGGAATCTTTAAAAATATTTATGCGAAATTCTTTATTATACAGTTGGAACCTGGGCCCCCAAAGTAGCTTGAATCCTTATATCTAGAAAATTACTAGATGACAGCAAATATCATGTCACAAGTAAACAATGCTAATCCCAGAATGTTCCTTTTTTTTTTTTTTAAGATTTTATTTATTTGTCAGAGAGAGAGAGAAAGAGAGCAAGCACAAGCAGGGGGAGCGGCAGGCAGAGGGAGAGGGAGAAGCAGGCTCCTCACTGAGCAAGGAGCCCAACATGGGGCTCGATCCCAGGACCCTGGGATCATGACCTGAACCAAAAGCAGAGGCTTAGCCGACTGAGCTACCCAGATATCCCCAAGAATGTTACTTTAATTCACATTTACTGAGTATTCAGAGGGTGTCTGACTCTATCTACATGTTAAGGTTTAGAGAGGTTTTATGGAATTATGTGATGGGAATTACTCTGCACATCCAGATACTTCAGTTTCTGTCCTGGCTCTCATACCTCCTGGCAAGATGTCATTTATAATATTGCTTACAGCTTCAGTTTTCACATCTGGAAAGTAAATGATACCAGTACAAAGTGAGATAATGTATGATGAAGTTTTATCAAGTATGAAACACATGTGAGATCTCATCATCATCTTCCGAATTAATCTCTTTGGCTGTATTTAAACCAATATTGATTAGCTTCACTGGAACTTATGGTTTTATCAGAACTATGGGGGCAGGGAAAACTAATGAGCTCATTTCTCCTTAGGCTGGTGAATAAGTGAGAGAATATACTCTAAACCTGCTGGGAAAAGCCTTCAGGGGTTCCCATGTGATAGAAGATATGCCTCCTTGTGTGCTGGTGGCCAAGTTAGTTTTCACAGGTAGTAAGTGGAATGTGTACAATAGCATTTTCTCTTGTACCCGAAGTATCTTTCTTCCCAGAAGGTTTTCCAGAGTTCTTCTGCACTAGTGATTTTACTCCCTTCTTTCCAAGTAGCCACTTTCCCCTTACTACTTGACAGTTGCTTGACTATCCCAAGTCTCGCCCTTGCTCCACTGTAGTAGTTTTCCCCCCTTGCTGTCCTCATGTTTCTCCTCTTAGTAGCTGGGATTCCCTGATCCCCACCTGTAGATTCAGCCCCACCCAAGGCTCTGAGATCAATAAATCAAGCCTATTTTTAAACAAAAGAACTTGACCAAGGATCTATTCCATCTTGCTATCTGTGCCTGAGCTTTGTCAACTCCACATTGGAGTCTAAGATGCCAGCCTATACCCAGGTTCTAGCCTCTGAGAAGCTGGATTTGCAACAATGGAAACAGGTTTCTTTCCATAAGAATATTCTCCAAAAATTATAAAGTGTCAATATGTTTTTTAAAGATTTTATTTTATTTTTTTTAAGATTTTCTTTATTTATTTGAGAGAGAGAGAAAGCATGAGAAGGGGAAGGGTCAGAGGGAGAAGCAGACACCCCGCTGGGCAAGGAGCCCCATGCAGGACTCAATCCTGGGAGTCCAGGATCATGACCTGAGCCAAAAGCAGTCACCTAACCAACTGAGCCTCAGGCACCCTAATTTTATTTATTTTAGAGAGAGAGAGAGAGA